>JAQZBX010009523.1:0-45203 GCA_029593785.1 Cabassous unicinctus | reverse complement strand
AAGAAGGCTGGCATATTTTGTCAAATGCTTTTTCTGCATCTATAGAGATCATCATGTTTTTTTCTTTCAATCTGTTTGTATGGTGTATTACATTGATTTTCTTATGTTGAACCATACTTGGATAGGAAGGATGAAACCCACTTTGTCATGGTGTATAATTCATTTGCTGTTTTGTTGAATACAATTCATAAGTGTTTTGTTGATGTATTTAGCCTCTAAACTCATTAGAGTTTGGTCTGTAAATTTCCTTTCTTGTGGCATCTTTGTTTGGCTTTGGAATTGGGGTGATGCTGGCATCATAGAATGAATTAGGGAATGTTCCCTCTTCCTAAGAGTTTAAGTAGAATTGTTATTTATTCTTTCTGGAATGTTGGGCAGAATTCACCTGTGAAGCCATCTGGTCCTGGGCTCTTCTTATATGGGAGGTTTTTGATGACTAATTCAATCTCATTGCTTGTGATTGATCTGTTGATTTCTTGAATTTCTTCTTTCATCAATGTTGGCTACTTGTGTATTTCTAGGAATTTGTCCATTCCCTCTAAATCATCCATCTTGTTGACATATAATTTTTCAAAGTATCCTCTTATGATACTCTTTATTTCTGAGACATCTGTGGTGATATCTCCTTCCTCATTTCTTACTTTATGTATTTGCACCTTCACACTTTTTTCCTTTGTTAGTCTAAAGTTTGTCAATTATATTAATCCTTGCCAAGAACCAGCTTTTTGTTTTTTCTAGTGCTTTCTTATTTTCAATTTCATTTAGTTCTACTCTAATCTTTGTTATTTCATTCTTTATACTTTCTTTGGAGTTAGTTTGTTGTACTTTTTCTAATGCCTCCATGTGTGCAGTTAGGCCTTTCATTTTAGATCTTTCTTCTTTTTTAATATAGTCATTTATGGCTAAGAAGTTCCCTCTAAGTACAGGTTTTGCTGAATCCCATAGGTTTTGATACATTGTGTTGTCATTTTCTATAGTTTCAATGTAGTAACTGATTTCTTTTGCAATTTCCTCCTTGGCCCACTGATTATCTAAGAATGTGTTGTTTAACTTCCATATCATCATGGTTAATCTGCTTCTCTGCCCCTTGCTGATTTCCAGCTTTATTCCATTGTGGTCAGAGAAAGTACTTTGTATAATTTCAATCTTGCTGAATTCATTGAGAGTCTTTCTAAGGCCTAGCATAGATCAGGGAATGATCAATATGCACTTGAGGAATGTGTATCCAGATGTTTTTGGGTGTAATGTTCTGTATATGTCTTTTAGGTCCAGATCCACTAGTGTATTCTTCAAGTTCTTCAATTCTTTATTGATTCTCTGTCAAGATGTTCTGTCTAATGGTGATAATGGTGTTTTAATATCCCCCACTATAACTGTAGAGTCATCTATTTCTTCACTAAGTTTTCCTTATGTTTGCCTCATTTATTTTTAGGAGCCCTAGTTAGGTGCATAAATGTTTATGAATGTTCTTTCTTTTATTAATATATAGTGGCCTTCTTTGTCTCTTAACAAGAGTTTTGCTTTTAAAGTCTATTTTGTCTGATATTAGTATAGCTATTCCCACTCATTTTTGGTAATTATTTGCTTGTAAAATTCTTTTTCAACCATTCACTTTCAACCTCCTTTCATCCCTGGGTCTAAGGTGAGTTTCTCATAGACAGCATATAGATGGGTGCTATTTCCTTATCCATTCTGCCAATCTCTTTCTTGATTGGAGAGTTTAATCCATTAGCATTCAATGTTATTATTATAAAGGAAATCCTTTCCTACCCATATTATCTTTAGGTTTCTGTATGCAACATATTGTTTTTATTTCTTTTTTTATCTTTTTAGTTTTTCTTGCAATCTCCTCCAACTCTATCTCTCCTCATTTTTCCTTTCAACCTGCAGAACTCCCTTTAGTATTTTTTGATGTACAGGTTTCTTATGGACAAACACTCTTAATTTCTGTTTATCTGTGAATATTTTTGAACTCTTCCTCATTTTTGAATGTCAGCATTTCTGGATAGAGAATTCTTGGCTGGAAGTTTTTCTTTTAGCACCTTAACTATGTATACCACTGCCTTCTTGTCTCCCTGGTTTCAGATGAGAAACTAACACTTAATCTGTATTAGTCAGCCAAAGGTGTGTTGAAGCCAAATACCAGAAATCAGGTGGTTTTTTTATAAGGGTATTTATTTGCAGAAATAGCTACAGTTACCAGGCCATAAAGAATGAGTTACTTTCCTCACCAAAGTCTATTGCAATGTATTGGAGCATGATGGCTGCTGATGTTTGTGAGGGTTCAGGCTTCCTGGGTTCCTCTCTTCCCAGGGCTTGCCTCTCTCTGGGCTCAGTTGCTCTGCTATCTTCACAAGGCCAGCTGTAGACCATCAGGCAAACTGCTCTGTCTCTCTCCTTGGGATTGATTCTCCCTGGGGTCAGCTGCTCTGCATTCCCTGTGTGTTTACTTCTTGGGCTCCAGCTCAAATCTCCCAAATCTGTCCTTTGCCATGTCTTTTCTCTGTGAGTCCCTGTCCTACTGATGTGGCCCAATCAAAGTCCTAATCATAATTTAATCAATTAGTAATACCTCTGACAGATCAGTTTACAAACATAATCAAATAACTATTTTTGGAATTCATAAACGATGCCAAACTGCTACATCATTTGAGCTTCACTCATATGTGATTGATCTTTTTTCTCTTGCTGTTTTCAGTATTCTCTCTTTGTCTTCAGCATTGGACATTTTGAAAAGTATATTTCTTTAATTAGTCCAGTTAGGATTCATACTGCTTGGGGTGTGCTGTACTTCCTGGACATGTACATTCCATGTCCTTCAATAGAGTTGGGAAATTTTCAGCCATCAAGTTCTCCAACACTCCTTCTGCCCCCTTTCTCTTCTCTTTTCCTTCTTGGATACCTGTAATGCATATGTTTGTGCATTTCATGTTGCCATTGTAGTCCCTAAGTCCCTGCTAAATTTTTCTACCTTTTTATCTATCTGTTCTACTATCTGATTTCAGATGTACTGTCTTCCACGTCACTAATTCTTTCCTCTGTCTGTTCAAATCTGCTGTTATGTGCTTTCAGTGCATTTTTGATTTCTTGCATTTTGCCATTCATCACCATCATATCCATTATCTTTTTATGTATGTTTACAATTTCTTTGGTATGTTCCCTCAGTGTTTTCTTAATATCCTTAATCTCCTCCTTTATTTCATTAAATGGACTCATGATGCTTGCTTGGACAGCTCTGATTAATTGTTCAATGTTATGCATCTCATCCTGTTTTATATTTTGTTCATTAGATTGGGCCATGTATTCCTGTTTTTTAGTTTGGCCTGTAATTTTTTTGTTGGTGTCTAGGCATCTGTCTTGATGGATTTATTCAGTTGGTTAGCTTCTCTTTCTACTGTAGGGTTTTATTTCATTTTTGTTTGTGGTAAGGTTTCCCTTTGACACTTAGTTCCTCTCATTCTTTTACCTTGCTGTTGCCTATGTTCCTTGGGAAAAAAGAAGAATTAGTAGCAGAGAAAAGGAGAGAAGTAGAGAAAAATAATAACAGCTATAATAATAAAAAAGGTAGAGGAGGAACCATACAAGACCTCGGAAAATAAATAATTAACACATGTAAAAAAATAAGTACAGAGGAATAAGTATAAAACAGGTAGAATAGAAAATTGAAATGAGAAATGAAATAGAGAAAAATATGTAGAATGATTTAAAAGGCCAGAATGTTAAAAAATAAAATAAAAAAAGGAAAAGAAAAACCAAAAAACAATTAAAACAGTTGTACGAAAGAGAGAAAGAAATAAAAACAACAAAAAAAATTGAAAAAACCAAACAGAAGTTGATGGAATGAAAGAAAAACAACATTAAACAGAGGATAGAAAAATGAAGGAAAGAAAAGAAATTATGTAGGTAGAAAAAACCAACTAAAGGAAAAAAAATGGAAACAAAGAAAGAAGAAACAAGAAGAAAAACAGCCGCAACTAAAAGAAAAGAACAGCCAAGGAAAAACAGCCTTCCTCTTAGGCCCCTAAGGAGCTTCTCAGGCTGCCAGTGTTCATCCATCAATCACCTTGTAGCCTGCCCTCTCCAGGTAATACACAGGGTTTTATTGAGTGAAATAAGGAAAAAAGAAAAAAAAGGAACATTTAAATAAATTGATCCAAGAAAACCTAAAATAAAAAGAATGGCTACATATTTCCTACCACAAGATATCACCTGGATGCCTGATAACCTGGTGGATCACTTCTCCACTTCACTAAGGAGATCAAGGAATCAAACTAGGAGCCTCATATATGCAAGGTAAGAGTTCCTCCACTGAGCTAAATTGTCTCCTTAGGTTGATTAGGCTTCAGAAAGCTCTCTGCCCCATTTACCCCCATGTGTTTTAGACTACAATTTGCTAGACTCCTGTTGATTAGGACCCTGTCCCATCTCTCTTTATTCTAGTTCTTCTCTTTCCCCAGATGGCTGGGCAGGACAGCCTGCCTGAGCACATAGCCCTCCCCTCTTCCGATTAGGTTAGTCCCTTCTGAAATACAAAGAGGACTTAGCTGGCCAAACTCACTGCAAAGAAACCACTGACTACCTGCTGCCAGGCCCATTTTTCTCCCAGGGAATACCCCTCCCAGTCAACTGGCAGCAGTGAGCCAGGTGTTCCATCATTGCTCCTTGTCCTAAGGGTAGGGTATATGTGCCATTTCCAGTCACAGGTGCAAGCAACTCATGGTTTTCCTTTGGCTTCTTTATCTTTGCAGTACCCTCCCAGATGACTCAGAGCACCTTCTCATTCTATATATATCCAAAGCAACTCCTTTAGAAAGGCCACTGTCTTCTATCCACTTTATTTTCTGAGAGGGTCAGACTCTGTCTACATACTTCAGCACCATTTTCCCAGAAGTCTCTACCTATTTTTTTACTCATGGTGATCTAGTTTTCCCATCACAATTTGTTTAAGAGACAATTCTCTCAAGATTGAGAGGTCTTTTCCACCTTGCCAATAATTGATTGGCCAGGAATGTGAGGATTTAGTACTGAGTTCTTAATTCTATGCCATTGCTCTATATGTCTGTCATTGTGACAATTCCATGGTCTTTTGATTACTGTACATTTGTTATAAATTTTAAGGTTGCAAAGTGTGAGTCCTCCAACTCCTGTCTTATTTTTCAAGACAGGAGTTGAGCTACTCAAGGCCCATTATTCATCCTAATTAATTTTATGATTTTCTTTTCCGTTTCTGCAAAGAAACTTGTTTGAATTTTAATTGGTAATACATTGATTCTACAAATTGCTTTGGATAGTATTGACATCAGGATGATATCCAATCCATGAACATAGAACAGCCTTCCATTTATTTAGATTCTTAAAAATTTCCTTTAACAATGTTTTGTTGTATTCTGTTTAGAAGTCCTTTATATACATGGTTATATTTATTCTTTTATGTTTGATTTTTTAATTTGTAACTGGATAGATTTTTTCTTCAGTTCTTCCAATTGTTCAGTGTGTATAGAAGCACTACTGCACAGAACTATTGGCTGTTGGTTTTGTACCCTGCCAATCTGCTGAATTCATTTATTAGTTCTAGGAATTTTGTCATAGATTTTTCAGGACTTTCTTTATATAGGTTGGTATCAAGTGCAAATAGGGAATGTTTTGCATTTTCCTTTCCAATTTGGATGCCTTTATTTATTTTTCTTGCCTAATTGCTTTGAAAAGAACTTTAGTGTAGTATTAAATAGTAAATGGTGACCATCTTGCTTTGCCACATGGGAGGACCCCAATATCACCAGTAGAAAACATTGGTGAAAAAACACCTCTGCGATACCTTGATTTGGATATTTCATGGCCTCAGAATTGTAAGATTTTACCCTAAATAAAATTCTCATTATAAAACCCAACCATATCTGATATTTTGCATCAGCGGCCTGTGGCAAATTAAAGACACATCTGTTCATAGAATCCACTTATGCCCCTTTTACATTTCAGTAAGGATGTTAGTAATATCTCCTTTTTCATTTCTGATTTTCTCTTTTCTTCTTTGTTGATCTAGCTAAATGTTGATTTTATTAATCTTTCCTAAGAATCAACTTATGGTTTTCCTAATTCTCTATTGTTTTCTTATTTTCTATTTCATTTATCTCTGCTCTTATCCTTGTTATTTCCTTCCTTCTCCTTGCTATTGGTTTAGTTTGCTCTTCTTTGTATTCTTCCAATTTTGAGGTTAGCTGTGTGATTTGAAGTCTTTCTTCAATTTTAATGTAAGCATCTAGAGCTATAAATTTCCCTCTCAGCACTGACTTTGCTGCATCTTAAAAGTTTTGATATGTAGTATTTTCATTTTCATTCACCTCAAGATAATTCCTAATTATGCTTCTGATTTCCTCTTTATCCCATTGGTTGTTTTAGAGTATATTGTTTAATTTCCACATATTTGTGAATTTCCCCTTTCTCCCTCTGTTTTGGATTTTTAGCTTCATTCTGTTGTATTCAGAGAATATGCATTGTATGATTTTATATTTTTAAAATTCATTGAGGCTTGTTTTGTGCCCCAACATGTACTCTATCCTGGAGAATGATCCATGTACACTTGAAAAGAATATGAACTTTGTTTTTGTCAGGTGTAGTGTTCTATATATGTCTGTTAAGTCTAGCTGGTTGTGTGTATCTCTATCATTCAAGTTCTGTATTTCCTTATTGTTCATCTCACTACTCTATCCTTTATTGATAGTGGTTGTTAAGGCCTTCTACTCTTAATGTAGAACTTTTGATTTTTCAACTCAAATCTGTCAGTATGTGCTTCATATATTTTTGGGCCCTGCTGTTAAGTATACATATATTCATAATTGTTACACATTCCTTTTGAATTGTCCCCTTTTTCAGTATGTTAGGGTCATTCAGTATGATAATGATCATCACTGACCCTAACATATGTTTTGAATTAAAGACTACATTGTCCTATATTAGTATAGCCACCTCAACTCTTTTTTTAAATATACAATTTTATTTCTTTTTAAAAGATACTTAGATTACATAAATGTTACAGTAAAATATAGGGAATTTGAATATGCCCTCCTCCCAACCCCTCCCATATTTTCCCACATTAATGACATCCTTTGTTAGAGTGGTACATTTGTTACAATTGATGAACACATTTTGGAGCACTGCAACTAAGCATGGATTATATTTTACATTGTAATTTACACTCTCTCCCACACAATTTTATAAGTTATGACAAGATATATAGTGGCTTGTATCTGTCATTGTGATGTCATTCAGAACAATTCCCAAGTCCAAGAAATGTCTCCATATTACACCTGTTTCACCCCCTTCAGGACCTCCAGTGGCCACTGCCACCACATCAATGATAAAAGTTCTTCCATTGCTAGAATCACAAAATATCTTTAGTAGAATACTAGTAAGTCTACTCTAGTCCATCATTTTTTCCCCAATCCTGAGGATTCTGAGATGGCAATGCCCACTCAACCTCTAGTTGAGAGGGGACTTAGATCTCATGAGGCAGATGAATGGGATTTTCTTGCTTGCAGTGGCACACTCTTTCTGTTCCTTGGGATGGTTGTTGTTCATCATCATCTCCTTGTTAGTTGTCCTGGGTGAGTCCAATGAACTGGTGAGTAGGTGTTGTTACTCTGTTGAGATTCAGAGCCCAGCTGGCACATGGACAGCCTTATTTAAGTCTCTTGGGCATACACCTATCAACTCTAGATTAACTATAATTTCAAATAGAAGGGGCAGAAGAGCAATGTGTAGGGGAACCACAATTGAGTCTAACTGTCACACTGGGGAGCATAAATTCCAAAGTTGTGCCCACTGGCAGGGCACCAAATTCCTGAACTGTCTGCCTTCCTCATTGTTTCTGGATGTCCCCACTATTTGAGGCAATATTTACTGTGGCAGTCAATGTAATCCTGCTGAGATGTGCATAAGTGTAACCTCTGGAATGACCTCCTGACTCACTTTGAAGACTCTTAGCAATATAAACTCACTCTTTCCCCCTTGTGGTCATTGTCTTTTTCCAGTTGTTTGCTAGGTGGGCCTTGGTAGTAATCCCTCCGTGCCAGGGAGGCTTATCCACAGGAGTCCTTTCCCACACTGGAGGGAAGGTAATACATGTATATGCTGCGTTTGGCTTAGAGAGAGGCCATATTTGAATAACAAGGAGGCTCTCTGGAGATAAACCTTAGGTCTATAATACTGGCCCAAGTTTTAATTTCATAAGTAAAGGTTCTTAGGTACAGTTATCAGTTTCAAGGGCCTGTCAATGGTCCATCCTTCTTCACTAGTCACTGCCCCTGAAATTGGGCAATTTTGTTATCCCAATAGAGAATGTGGCAGATCTCCACAGGATGGGGATTGGATATTCTTTCAGTTATTGTGTGACTCTCCACCCACTGTGACAATACTCCATGTACACAAACACATTTATATGCCTTATAGGTATGCCCCATGTGAACCTCCTCCCATGCATCCAATATCACTGACACCCTGCAGCAATGATCCTCCCCCGCCACTGTTGTAATCCTTCTAATGATTCAAAACTTCTTCAAAAATGAAGCTAAGAAAATAACCAAATACAATTAATAAGAAAATGAAATAATAATGATGGTTTTTAAAATAACAAATAAAATGCAAAGAAGTTTTTTATTGGAATAATAAAAAAGTAATTAAAATATAGAATTTAAAACATTTTTGAAATGTATGGTTAGCATTCCCTCCCAGAAACTCTAAGAATAATCTGATCTGTGAACTGTTTGACCACCTTTGTATCAATAGATCCCTTAGCAATTACTGTAAAGATATAACTTCAGCCCTACTGACAAATATTGTAAATGTTCATTTTACAAAGTTACTGTGAAAGTGTAACTTATGTCCTGCTGGAAAACATGGTAAATGTCTGGGCCTTGTTTATCTCTCTTGAGAACTGCACTTTCTAATCATGCTACCCCCTCACATGCCCTCTCCACCTGCACATAGATATGTGGTAATAAAAGACCCCTCTTGCTTTGAGGTGGGTGTGGCTTGAGTTTCAGATGTGTCATGCTCTCTGCCCACTGCCACAGGTCAGGATTTAGGCCATGACCAGTCTCAGACTCTCAAAGAGAGAGGTTCTCCCCAATGGAGCATTGAGGGTGAGGCCCCACATAAGCCCCCTATTAAACACTCTTTGTACACCAAGCTTGAATTGTCTGAGTCTTTCTTTGTTCTGATGTATCCCACTCAGTTTGGTGGGAAGCTATCATTTTACATGGCTCCCTGCTTGGAACACTCACTTCTGTTTAAAATTAATGTGCTTTCCTGTGTTGTACCATTTTGAGTGCCTTCCAAATTCTATCTTAATGTTTTTCATTTGTTTTTAACCCATGAGATTAAAGTATAACATACTAAATATATAACAATTATCTTCAGTTTGATACTTACTTAACTTCAATTGCATGCATGTATACTATAAACCTCTAAATCCCCAGCATTTTTTTTACTTCTTACCACTTATATGTTTGTACATTTTATGTACAAAAGCCCTGATTTATCATTATCATTCATGCATTTTCATTTTAGCACATGTAGGAAACAAGAAGTGGAGTTACATACCAAACAATACAATACAATACAATACAATAATGTTGGCATTTACAATTACCCAAATGTTTACCCTTATGCAGATCATTGTTTCTTTAGGCTGTTTTGAAGCACTTTCTATTGTACTTTCATTTCAGTCTGAAAAACTCCCATTAGCATTGCTTGTGAGGCAGAAGAAGTACAAGAAGCCATGAGCCAGGGTACTGTATGCCAGGCATTGGAAGCCCCAACCTCATTGATCTCAGGATGAAACCAGCTAGCCAACTCCCTGGAATTCATGGGGGATTCTCAAAGTCCCATTGATTGATACCCTTCCTCCAGAGGATGTAGGCAGCATGCCAGGGTTACCCCAACTGTGGGTCATTACCTCTACCCAGGATGGTAGACAAGAGGGAAAACCCTCAGTTTAGCCCACAAGACCATCAGTCCTGTTTTGCTCAAGACACCACCTGTACTCTTTCAGTGTTGAGTATTTATACACTGAGAAGGAAGAGGACAATAAATTTTGATATATTTGCTCTTACTCATTTCACAGTCTGGAATATTGTACACTCACATACACTGAAAAATTGGCATTATGGTAAATCACAGTCACCTTGATGGTTGTTTATTAACAGCAGGCCTAATAAAATGCCAGAAAAGATAGCCATTGTTCCATGCAATGATTTGATGGAATTAAAGAGTATTATAATCTTTAGACTTTGATTAGTAGCAATTGGTTTATCAATTTTAACAAATGAACAAAACTAAGATATCAATAATAGGGGTTACCATGTGTGGGTTCAGGGATGTTGTATGGGGGTTTCTTATACTTTTATTGTATTTTTTTCTGTAAATATGAATCTAAACTTCTCTAAATATAAAGTTAAAAAATATAACCACACAAAAGAAAAAAAGAATAAATCTGAAAGACTATTATGATCACTAATAAAGTATGGGTGATTACAGAGATCTCCTTTCATGTGAGGAGATGAAGTGACTTTCAGGCTTAGCTATGAAGAATTTGAAGGAGGCAGCCATGCAAAGTGCTAAGGAAAGAGATTTCCAAGCAGCAGTCACAGGAAGAGCATATGCCTGAAAATGGGGAAAGCAGTTCCCAATTCAAGGTATAGAAAAGAGTGGGGAAAATTGGTTAGGGATGCAATTGGAGAGCTGAGAAGAAGGCAAATCACATGGTAGGACACAATAAGTTTGGATTTTATTTACAGAATCTATATGGAGAAGGGTGGGAGCAGGGCAGAAGCAGCAGGATGAGTAAGGCATGTTTATGGGCATGTTAGCCCATATTTTTTTTAACCTAAGGAAAACACAAATTAGAAGATGTTTCTGCCTAACTTATTGAATCCATCCTAAATATTGTGTCTTAGGGAAATATACTAATTGATGGACAAGGTACTAGAATAAGAAAATATTACTAAGCCTATTTCAGTTGGCCTTGACTATGTTGCTTCTCATCTTGCCCCAACAACCTTGCTCAATTCCACAGATGTCTCCTTTCCCTCTCTCTGGCTTTTACTTGGCACATAAGTATTCATTTCCCTCTCTTTATATCTCATCCAAAACTGAGATAACCCCACCACTGTAAGTACTGCTCCCTCACTCTCCTTTCAGAGCTATGAGTCTTACGCCATTACCTGGCACCATTTACTCATTTTTCAATTCAACCAGGTGTGATCTTGTCACACTTCAGCCAACTACTCCAATGAAACTGCTCTTCTAAGGTTACCTCTTAAATTCAAGATCTCAAATGCAATAGACACATTCCTTTCTTTATCTTCTTGATCTTTTCTTCCTGATTTCTCATCATTGTTTATAGGTTTAATTATGTTCTTCCCTACCACCACCTTGGCTTGCTCATATCATCTTTTTTGAATTCCTTCCTACTCCTAGTTTTCTTTCTTCTCAGTGTATTCTTCCTCTATTTATTTCTCTCACGTTGATGCCCTAAGTTTCAATCTCCTGCCCATATGCCCCTCACTCTACATACTCTGAGTTTCCACATCCAAACTATGGATTGAACTAAATCAATATGCAAGTGAACCCAGCCCTTCACATCTAGCAAGAACTGTCTCAGCCCCACATCTGAAGTTCCAGTTGGACTCTTACGGATACTTCAAACTAAAGCTCTTCCCCCAAAGTTCTGCCCCCACTTCCCAGTCAGGTTGAATGTCACCACCAATGCTCTAAGCCAGAAGATGGAAGGTTTCCTTGACCTGTCTGCTCTCTCATTCATTGACATAGTTAGTGATGATGTGTCAACTCTACTCCCTAAATATGTTTTCTTAATTTCCCTTCTCCTCCCTGTTCTTCATGCCATATATTTAGCCCAAGTATTCATTACTTGTAACCTGGCTCTCTATCACAAAGTCCCTACTAGTTCCTCTGTCTCTTTCCCAGCCTCACTATAGTGTTCCATTTATCATCTATAGTGTTCCTATTAGAAAATATAACACACTTATCAAAATCTTTCAACTGTTTATGTAGTCTGCACAGTAAAATCCAAATTCCTCAGCATTTCATACCAAAAATCTTATACCCTGGCCACAGTTCATCTCTCCAGCCTCAACCCCTACCATCTTATCAGAGCTATGTATACACTAGAGGTCAGCATATTCTAAACAGGGTTCTGAGGAGAAATTCTCAAGTTATTAATCAAATTCTGATCAAATAATTTGAATTTGTGAAAGTGGGGAAATTTGTTTAAACACAGTAATGGGTATTGAAAGTATCCAAGAAAGGAAGAGAATGTAAATTTTGAGAATTGAACTCCTATTTTTCATTGAAAACCCATTAACATCTCTAGGAATTCCATTTAGAAAATGCTACTGAAGGAATTTGGAACAACTTATTATTCCTTGAATACACTATGCTGCCTTGCTTCTCCACCTCTGTGTGGGGTGCATCCATTTATTCATTTACTCTTCTGTTTTTTCATTCAAAATCATTCATTGTGTATCAACTGTATATATTAAAACTAGTAAAGGTTGGACATTCAGAGGAAGAATATGATCTACCTGAGACAAAATAGTAAACATGTGCTTAAAACAATCAGGCTGAGGGAAATGGATGTTGCTCAAGTGATTGGGTTCCCATCTACCATATAAGAGGTCCAGGGTTTGATTCCCAGTGCCTCCTGATGAAGGCAAGCTGACCTGCTTGGCAAGCTGACCTGAGCAGAGAGATGGCCCATGCAGAGTGTTGGCCTGCACAGAAGGGCTGGCTGACATGGAGTGCTGGCACATGTGGAGAGCTGTTGCAGCAAGATGATGCAACAAAAAGGGACCCAGAGTCAAGACAATAAGATGCTGCAGACCAGGGAGCTGAGGTGGTGTAAGAGATTGAGTGCCTCTCTCATATGCTGGAAAGTCCCAGGATTGGTTCCCAATGCTGACTAAAGAGAGGACAAGCAGACACAGAAGAACACCACAGAGAGCATACAGTGATGGCAAAACAATGAGGGGGGAGAAATAAATAAACAAACAAATGAAACAAATCTTTGGAAAAAACAATCAGGCTGAATGCTATGAACTTGGCAGTATAAACTGGGTGGAAATGAAATGGGGAAGATCATGGGACAGTAACCTTGTCCTCTCATTCTTTACATGGCTAGCTCTGAAATATGTGTCAGAGTTTTATTTTAGGTATTTTGAGGCTTAGATATTAAGTATTTATATATTTACATTTACATTTTCTTCATAAATTGATTCTTTTGTTATGAAATAAACATCATCACTAGTAATATTTGTTGTAAAGTCTATTTTTTCTGATACTATTATAGCTATTCCAGTTTTCTGATGGCTTCTGTTTGAGTGGTATATCTTTTCCCATTGTTTTATTTTCCCTCTATTTGTGTCTTTGAATCTAAAGTGGGTCTCTTGCAGACAGTACATTGTTAGAACTTGTAATTTCATCCAGTCTGATGATCTCTAACTTTGGCTGGGCTGTTTAGGCAATTCACATTCAATGGAGTTGTTGACATTTCTGGATTTATATATCCCATATTAGTAGTTATTTTCTATACCTCCTTTCTTGTTTGTTCTTCTCTTCCTCTTGACTGTCTTCATTTGTGTATTATTTATTGTAACATTTAAATTGATTTGTTTACTTTTAATGTTTCCTTTAGTTATTCTTTTGGGATTCTAATTGAAAGTTTGGAATACATCTTATTTTATGATAACCCACTTCAGATCAATGCTAACTTAATTCCAAAATATAGAATCATTTCTCCAATGTACCTCCATTTCTTCCCCCTTTCCTTTAGGCTATTATGATATATGTATATTTATATATTATAAATTCTCCTTGTAATATTATAAATACTGATTTATACAATTTTAATTCTTAAATTAAGACAAGAAATGAGATGAGGTATACCTATAGTGGCTTTTATATTATCCCACATATTTATCATTTCTTGTGCTCTTCATTGCTCTTCAAATGAAGTAAGTTCTTTTCAGTCTGAATTACTTGCTTTCAATTTTCTTGTAAGGCATGTTTAGCAGATGGAATTATTTGCCCCCAGAACTGCCAAGTTCTCATTCTTAATCTCTATTTCTTTAGATATGAACCTATTTGTAAATAGGACTTTATTCCTAGATCCTTTATAAGCAGAGTTAATTTGGCAAACATCATCAGAGAAAGTCATAGGCAAAGACCTAGGACATCACCATGTGATGAAGTTCTGCTACCACCACAATGATAGACTCCAGGAGAAACCGTAGCCATGTTGACATTTTGATTTTGGACTGCTAGTTTCTGAAATTCTGAATGAGTTATTCTTGTTATTTAAGCCAACCACTTAAATATTTGGTATATTTCTCTCTTGGATTGCCTTTATTTCACTTTCATTTTGCTGGATATAGAATTCATGTTTGACACTGTTACCCTTTACAATGCTTTGACCTTGTAATTCCACTGATTTGTGGCCACCATCCATTAAGTTTATTGATACTCCACTTTGTGTAATGAGCCATTTTTCTCTTGTTGCTTTCAAGATTTCTCCTTTTATTTGATTTGGTTTACTTTTCTATTTCTATCTGAATTAAACTTTGAGTAAGGGTGTCACATAATAAAGGAAGGAGGAAGACAAAACTATTCTATCCAAGGAACCAATCTTTAAATGATCTCCCTATTAAAATAATTAACATATTGCAGGAATTAGGTATACACAATAAGTTTAAAAATATATCTTATGTGGAGACAGTAGAAGGGGAAGCTTCTGGTATGGCAGAATCAGTTTTGAGATTAATTATTTTATAGGTCCTCACACGGCAGTGGTATGTAGGTGACTGGTGGTCACTTCCTGATTCTCTGATGAGCTCAGAAATTGATTTGTTGGCTGAAGGATTTTTCACATGTGCTGCACTTGCAGGACTTCTCCACTATGAAAATCTTCTGTTGCACATGGTGGTCTGATGTCTGGAAGAAACTTTTGTGACACTTGGCACGAACAAATGGTCTCACATTCCTTTGTATTCTCTGGTGGGGCTCCAGCTGAGAGGGATAACTAATGATCCTGGGACTGTTCTCACATTTGTGTGATTTTGGGGATGGTGGAATATTTCTTGGTTTATCCCACATCTGAATGTTCCATCATTTTTTTTTTGGTTGGTAGGGACAAGCTTAGGTATGGCTTGATCTGTTCTGGGGAGAAACTGTGGTTCCACCTCCATAGGGACATCTTTATAAGAGGATCCTCCCTGGGATATGAGGAGACAAGCTCTGCTTTTCTGGAGTTATGCAGGTTCTCCCAAGAACCACTCTCCTCTACAGGATTAGGGCAGTCATCTTCCTGAATAATAACCAGAGAAGATACTTGATTGCCTCAACTAGTAATACTGTCATTTACTTGACTGGAATATTACAGAAATGTTTATATCCATCTGTCCTGTTTAATGGGGACTATCTTGGAGTCCTTGGAAGGGTGTCCTCATGCTCTCATTTCTTGGAGTTTCTACTGGCATTTGCTCTATGAGATGAATGACTTCTCTTAAAGTCATATTCTCAGAGACGTGGGCTTCCTGTCCCTGCATATGGACATGGACAAAATCAGGTTACTTCATGAAATCATTGATCAGATCTTCCATGAGTTTCTCCAAGTTTCTTCCACTTGAATCCCAGTTCTTTCTCAAAGTGGACCTGTATCTGCAGTATCCATTCATCATAAACTGTTCCAGGACCAATGGAGAAATATTTTTTCCTTGCTGTGTTTTTCTTAATACAGCCATATATGAAATAACTTACAGAGTCTTTTCAGTTCCTACTTTTCAAATGAGCCATCATTGGTTTGATATAAGCTGAGCTGAGGGCCCTGAAACTTAGAGTTCCCATCCTTCTTCTATACATCATGTCCTTGGATTCGCCCTCTGTATTTGGTTTTCATAGTTTATGAGGCCAAACGCAAAGAGGTGGATCTATTTGTATATATCCTAGCAGGGATTATTGAGCATCCTGTATATGGATATTGTTTTATCATTAAATCTAGTTAATTTTTGGTTTTTATTTCTTCAAATATTTTTTTTTTCCTATTTCCTCTCCTTCTAGGAGTCCTTTTTACATGGAAGTTGGTATTGTTATGTTGTCTCAAAGGTGACTGAGGTTTTATTAATTTTCCCTCAGTAATTTTTATTGGGTTCTGAAGAGTGGATTATATTTATAAGTTCAAGATTCGTTCTTTTGAGAAGCAGATTTGGCTCAAGTGATCAGGTTCCCATCTACCATATAATAGGTCCAGGGTTCAATTCCTGGGGCCTCCTGGTGAAAAGCAAGCTCACCCATGTGGTGAGCTGGCCCAAGTGGAGAGCTCGCCCACATCGAGTGCTGGCCCACCTGGAGTGCTGGCCTGAGCAGGAATGCTGGCCAATGCAGAGAGCTGGTACAGCAAGATGATGCAACAAGAAGAGACAATAGGAGAAATGGCAGACCAGGGAGCTGAGGTGTTGCAAGAGATTCAGCAGCTTTCTCCACTCCAGAAGGTCCCAGGATTGGTTCCTGGTGCCACCTAAAGAGAAGACAAGCAGACACAGAAGAACACACAGAGAGCAGACAGCAAGCACAAAACAACAAGGGGGGAGAGGGAGAAACAAATAAATCTTTTAAAAAGGATTCAATCTTTTGCCATCTTGAATCATTTGTTGCATTCCTCTACAGACTTTTTAATGAATTTTTGTTTCACCAACACAAAAATTTCCATTAAAAAAAAAAATCTTCCTCTTGAGAATTTCCTTTTGTTACTTCATTGTATTCATATATTCTTTTCATTCATTAATTATGATCTACTTTAATACTCAGCATATTTATAATAGCTGTTTGATGTCTTCATTTATCAGACTTCTGGAGATAGATGTGGACTATTCCTATTCACTGCATTTTCCTCTATGTATGAATCACTTTCTTTTTCTGAAAATGGTCATTCTGGATGACAATATAATTTAGCATGTCTGGATAATTATCTTTACTTGTGATGGTGCTTACTGTTGCTGCTGTTAGTTTTTCATTCATTTTTTTTTTTGGCTTGCTTGGACTAAATCTATGAATTCTCTTTCCCCTATACAATACAATATATGTCTCTGCCTGATATATGTGTAGGCATACATATACATAAACACACAGAGTAACATATGTTATATTGCATATATTATATAATACTTGATGGCTTCCTATGCATTGCACCTGTTTCTGTGTATATTAACTGTCAGCTAATAAATGGACAGAGGTTGTGTTCAACAACATTGGGCATTAAGGGTTCAATCCTCTCCTCATAGGTCTATGTAGGTACAGGATTATGGAAAATTCCCTGACATTTTTGTGTCTGCTCTGACTTTTCTTTTTTTCTGTGTCCTTTCAGTGCCCCTATGTGTATGTGTACAGCCTCAGGATGAGCTTGGAGTTTTTGGATGATGGGGGCCCTATCTGTCCTCTGTGCTCATGCATGGAGCCTCATCTGGACCTGTGCTTCTTTACAACACATCCCAAGATCCTCTCTTCTTGTCTCTGAGATTGTCACTTCAACTGATTATGCTGTTAAGAATGATTGTACCCACTGCTCCATATTTAATGAGACCCCGTTTTTAGGAGGTACCAGGGATTGAACCTGGGACCTCATAAATGAAAAAGAGGCACTCAACCACTGAACTTCTGCATGCAATGAGCCCTTTTTAATAAATTTTTTTAAATTTATTGATTTATATCACTCATACATAAATATACATAAACAATAAGTGTATAATAATAGTTGTGAACTTACAAAACAAACATACATAACATCATATAGGGCTCTCATACCTCACCCTGCCACCAATACCTTGCATTTTTGTTAAACATTGTTAACTAATGATTAAAGAGCATCCTCAAAATATTACTACTAACCAAAGTATTCCCCCCCAACCCACCCTATTATTATTTTTTATATCATTTATACATGAACATACACAAACAATAAATGTACAGTAAATGTTGTGAACTTACAAAGCAAACATTCATCACATCATACAGGGGTCGCATACATCAACCCTCCACCAACAGCTTGCATTATTGTGAGCCATTTGTTACAAATTATGAAAGAATATCATCAAAATCTTACTACTAATTATACTCCTTATCTTACATTTGGTTTATTTTCCCCCAAACCCACCCTATTATTATTTTTTAAATATATTTTTATGACAGAAGTTGTAAGCTTACAAAACAACCAAGCACATGTGCAGAATTCCCAAGCAACACCCCTCTATCAACACACCACACCCCAGTGGAATATTTGTTACAGATTATGTGATATATCATCCGATTATTACCAGGTCCACAGTGTAAGTTTGGCACACATTTTCCATACTACCCCATTGTCAACACAGTACATCTTTGGCATAGATGTAAGAATATTTTATTATTACTGTTAAGGACACTCCATATGTCACTCTAGTTGTATTTTTCCCATGCTTCTCCACATTCCCACCACCCTGCAATACTGATGTACATCTGCTCTAGCTCACAAAGAATACTCTTGCATCTGTACCTTCAACCACTATTCTCATCCACCTCTACATTTACTGTGCAATTCGGTCCCTAGATTATTCTCTAGCTTTCTGTCAATTGGCATTTTCATCCCTAGACTACCATTTTCAGCCACAACCCCATTTATAAACCAGCTGTTACTCACTATAATGTGTTACCACCAACTCTGTATGTTTTCACACTTTTATGGTAAACTAATTAAAACTTCTACATACATTAAATAGCAATAGTCCATCTCAGTCCTCCTCTTACCACCTTTAAGAATCCACTACCTACCACCAGGTCTTGATGATATTTTCCTACATTTTCTTCTAGAAGCTCT
Organism: Cabassous unicinctus; assembly: GCA_029593785.1. Lineage (NCBI taxonomy): Eukaryota > Metazoa > Chordata > Mammalia > Cingulata > Chlamyphoridae > Cabassous > Cabassous unicinctus. The sequence continues at coordinate 26,287 of JAQZBX010009523.1, read as the reverse complement.
GTGGTTCTTGTTTTTATATTTAAGTTTTTGATTCATTTTGAGTTAATTTTTGTATAAGGTGTGAGATAGGAGTCCTCTTTCCTTTTTCTATGGATATCTGGTTTTCTCAGCACCATTTGTTCAATGACTGTTCTGCCCAAGCTGGGTGAGTTTGGCAGGCTAGTCAAAAATTACTTGACCATAGATGTGAGGGTCTATTTTTTAACCATCAATTCAGTTCTATTGGTCTATGTGTCTGTCTTTATGGCAGTACCATGCTGTTTTTACCACTGTAGCTATGTAATATGACTTAAAGTCTGGAAATGTGAGTCCTCCAACTTTGCTTTTTCTTTTTAAAGATGTTTTTGGCTATTCAGGTCCCTTACACTTCCAAATAAATTTGATAATCATGTTTTCCAATTATTTTAAAAATGCGGGTGGAATTTTTATTGGGATTGTATTGAATTTGTAGATCTATTTGAGTAGAATTGACATCTTAATGATATGTAGTCTTCCAATCCATGAGCATGGAATGTTCTTCTAATTATTTAGATCTTTTCAAAATTTCTTTTAATAATGAGTTGTACTTTTATGAATATAAATGTTTTACATTGTTGGTTAAGTTTATTCCTGAATATTTGGGTTTTATCTGTCATATTTTATTTTCACCACTCTTTTGACACTTTTAGTTACATTTATTGATATAATCTTCTTTTCTATACACTCTTCCAGGCCTCTCTCTTCTGACTTTCCTTTTCAGGCTGTAGCACATCCTTTATTATTTCCTGCAAAGCAGGTCTCTTGGTTATAAACTCTCTCAAGTACTGTTTATCTGTGAATATTCTAAACTCACCCTCATTTTTGAAAGACAATCTTGTTGGATATAAGAATCTTGGCTGGAAGTTTTTTTCTTGTAGTATCTTAAATATATCATACCACTGTCTTCTTGCTTTCATGGTTTCTGGTGAGAAATCAGCACTTAATCTTATTGGGTATCTCTTATGCATTATGCATTGCTTTTCTCTTGCTGCTCTCCGAATTCTCTCTTTGCCTTTGGAATTTGACATTTGGATTAGTATGTGTCTTGGAATTTGTCTATTTGGATTTTATCAGATGGGAGTACATCATGTTTCTTGGACATGGATATCTATGTCCTTAATTAGGGTTGGGAAATTTTCTACCATTATTTCTTCATATATTCCTTCTTCCCTTTTTCCCTTCTTTTCTCCATCTGGGACACCCACAACACAAATGTTTGCACATATCTTGCTGTCCTTTAGTTCCCTGAGACCTTTTTCAAGTTTTTCCAATCTTACCTTGTTCAAGTTTTTCCAATCTTCATCTGTTCTTTTGTATGTTCATATTCAGAGGCCATTTCAAGTTCATCAACCCTTTGTTCTGCCTCTTCAAATCTGCTATTATATGATTCCAGTATACTTTTAAATCTCATTTTTTGCACCTTTCATTCCCAAAAGATCTGCTATTTTTCTGTGTATACTTTCAAATTCTTCTTTGTACTCATCCAATGTCTTCTTAATATCCTTAATTCCTTTACCTATCTCATTGAATTTATTAAGGAGATTTATATGAACATCTATGATGCGTTTTCTCAACTTCTTAATGTCATCTGGAGGCTTATCTTGTTCCTTTAACTGGGCCATATCTTCCTGTTTCTTGGTGTGGGTTATAATTTTTTGTTAGTGTCTTGGCATTTGTCTTACTAGAGTATTTATTCTGGGTGCAGATTTTCTCTTTAGTTTAGGGCTCTCTGCCCTTTCTCCATTGCTGGTTGTGTATAGGAGCCAAGGATGTCGTTGGTCCTATAATCTGTGGAGGCTCAAGCTGCCCTCATTGTCCCAAGGATCAATGAAGCTTCTCCCAGCTTTCTCCTTTGCCAGGGGTATGGACAGAGTCACAGAGGTGTGGAATAATCGAGGTCATGCAGGCCTAGACTGTAGTTGCCCAGAGAGAGTGATGAAGCTTCATGCCCCTTTCTTCTCTGCCTGGGGCAGATATGGAGCTGCAGATGTGGGCAGCAATCTATGCAGTGCAGGTCCAAAATGACTACAGTTGCCCTGGTAGACTTCTGATTATTCAGTCTGTGCCAGCTAAATGTACCTGCAGTTACCTGGATAGGCTAGTGCAGGACCTGTCAGCTTCCTCCCTGTTAGTGTTGGGGCTAAATCCTAGGCCAGGGCTGCAAGTCAATCTGTGTGAAAGAAACCATTCTCTATTGTCACTGTGATTTTCAGTCAGCCCGACTTCCCCTCATGCTGGGGGTGAAGTCAAAATGTTGGTTACCGGCCTCTTTCTTACTTGGATAGCCTCAAACTTTAGCTTTTCTTAGGGTTATACTTTAAATAGCTGAATTTACTAATTAGTAGCTGAAATTGGTGGCCAACCCTCTCTTCCTCCCGTTTTTGGGAAATGGAGCTGCCAATTCCTTCCACAGAATAGGTTCTGGGTTGGCTTGCACTGCCAAAGTAGGATGATCACTGGCCTCTGTGTCATGGCCTGTAATTTTCAGGAGAACCTGGCACAGCTCCTCACAGCTTCCTCCCTGCCCGATGTGGGCCTGGGGCTTAGGCTAGAGTGGCAATCTGATCTAGAAGGAAAAAAGCCAGTCCCTATCAGCCCTGTGATTTTCAGTCAGCCCCGCTTCCACTCATGTCAGGTGTAGAGTTTAGATGGTGGCTACCAGCCTCTTTCTGACTTGGACAGGTTCAAACTTTAGCTGTTCTTGGGATTATACTTTAGCCCACTGAATTTACTAATCAGTAGCTGAAGTTGGTGCCCAATGGTCTCTTCCTTCCCCATTTTGGGAAGTGGAGCTTTCAATTCCAGCCACAGAACAGCTCCCGAGGTGGCTTGTGCCTCCCGTGGAGGATGGGCACTGGCCTCCATGATGTGGAGTGCTCTACTTATGAATCTTCTCTACAGAAGGGCAGTCTCCTCCAATATTTCAAGAATGTTATAGGATGTATTTCTGGTCTCCTGGAGCCCCCAAACAAGTGCTCTAGATAGCTCTGGGTGATCATCAACTGCCTCGTAGCAGGAGCTGGTTCTCGGTGCTCTTTACTCTGCCGCCATCTGGCTGGTTGTCACACAATGAGCGCTTTTTGACTGTGTGGGAGATGCTCATGTTCTCAAAGCCTATCCTGCCTTAACAACACCTCTACAATGACCAACCTTGAGTAGGGAAGGGAATGGGAGCAAACTGAGATCAGATACCACAAACTCCCAGTCTTCTTAGAAGCATAAATGGTACTAAGATTATTTTATCTTTGATCTCTTCTCCAAGAGCTCGGATGGTTCTTTGGTTAAATTTTACATCTCAGAGTCATATTTTGGAGAGAGAATGCATGAATCTTTTTATATGTCTATAGTGTGACGTCCTGGAAGTAGGCTTTTTAGTTAAAATTGTGTAGGTCCTTTGGGGAAGGGTAGATTATTTGGCAAAAGAATTAAGGGATGAAAGACCAAATAGTAGCACAAGATGAGAAGCTGAATGGTTGGAGAGAAGTTATCTCAGCCCATCTTGACTTGTCAGCCACTTTTGGGAACTAGTACAATGGAGTTTAAAATAGATTCCCAGATCAGCAGAAAGCATGGTTTGGACAAGGTTGAATATCATTGGAGCCCTTCCTGAAATAAGAAGAACCAGAAATGACAGGGAATGAAAGCTGAGGGTAAGATACTATCTAGGACCTTTCATTTAAATGGCTAGGATTCATACACAAAAGCAAAGAGTGACTTTATCAAAAGGATAAGTTGCAACCAAATAGATGAGATTAAGTGTTGGAAAATGAATTTTGTATTTTGTATTTCAAAATCCTGTCTCTCAGGGCAATGCTGACTTCCTCTTTGATGGCACAGTTTGTGGAATTTATGGAATATAAACTTATGTGACAGTCACCTGTGCCCTGATGCATAAGCCTTGTACCAAGCAAATACCCCACACATTTTCTTGCCAAAGGTGGACATTACTGTGGTTAGTTTGTGAGATGGGTGGTCTGTTTTTTGAATTAGACTCATGTTTGTAACAGGGTGGGAGGAAAGAAGAAAACCTTAGTTCTTCATCTCTAATATTTGATGCATAGCCACTCTTCTTTGAAAATTCAAGAGTATTGTTTTGACAGATGACAAATATCCCTAGGACTGTAGGCCTGGCAATGCAAATTGCTTACCTAATGGCTACCAGTTATCAGTGTACACACAAAGTGGAATAAACTACTTGTGTCTTATTCTGAAATTTCTCTTTGTATGATTATTATGGTAAGGATTTAAGGTACTTCGAGTTACTGAATAAGTAAATGTTTGGAAAAACTGGAAAAATTTTACAAATAATAAACATTATGTTTAAAGGAGCAATAAAGATGTTAAAATGCAATGAGACCTTTTCTTTATATGCATGATCTCTTTGAAACTCATAAACTTGTTCAAATAAATTGTGTACTGAAATACAAAAGTAACTAAGGATGAACATATTTACAAAACTGTAATGTTACAGTCTACAAGCCCTTTAGAAAGCTATCATAGAAACTGAAGGAAAGATGTAAACAATCACAAACTCTGGGTTGGATAAAGAAGAAAGCTGAGACATATTGTCCTGCCCAACTAGGAAAAATGATAATTTCTGCTTAACATTAGTCATCCATATTCTTAATCCATGGCCATGTGCTTAGCAGCCATCTTTAGCCTATGTGAATCCTATAAGCTCTCTGTCATGGACCCTGGCATTCACTCAAACCTCCTGTGCCTTTGCTGTCTGTGGGCAAAGAGCAAACCTCCCCTACCCTAAAGCAACTCCTTGCTCTGTTTCCCATTGGCCTTCACCCACTCAACTCTTAAGTTCCAAGAGAGCAAGCCACTCATCTAGCTCCCCTCTTATCCCTGAGAATGGATCCTGGCACAGGGCAGATCTGCAAGCAGCCTGGGCCCTCTGATCCAGAGGGAAGGAAGCTCAGGGATGCAGCCAGATGGAGTGGATGCCACAAGCCCTGGACCTTGGCTCTCTGATCTAGTGGGTGACAGGTGGACAAGGAAGAGAGCTCAGGAGGGAGAGGGATTGGTGAGCCAGAAGCTAATGCTTAGGCTAGGCCTGGAGAGGAAGGCAATGGCCTGGGGCAGGGAATCAAGAAGATTGATTCCCCAGGAAGTGCAGCTGCTGCTACCAGTGTCTCTTGTGGCATCTTCCTTCCCTTTCAAACCCTACCAGCCCATGCAGGAGGACTAATGGGCCCCTGGTATATTTGTCTGTGTGCTTGTCTGTCTGTTTCCCAAACTGTTGTTTCTCCTTCATCAGAAAGGGGCCCTCTGGAGTTGCTGAAAATGCCTTGCACGCTTGCTAGAGATCAGTAGCCAGGAACATGTCCAAGGGGGCCTGAGGCATGGGTGATGTGTCTTGTACTCTGGTGACTGAAGGACAATGGAAGTGTGTAGAATGGGACACAGTTGCAAAGGGAAGGGATAGTTCCCTCATCTCATCCCTGTTGTTCCAGGAAAGGCAGTAAAGGAAAAGGGTGGCTCCTGTTGAGCACCATTTGCATGCAGGTGCCAAAGGGAGTTAGGGCACCAATGACCAAGAAGAGGTCTAGCAGGTGAGGATTCTTTTATTCTACAGCCAGGGTTTCCACTGACCCTCCCAGACCTGGCTTATGCTTGTTGGGGAGATCCAATGAGTGGTTGGGATGGAGCTGTCTGTGCCCCAATGGGCATGGGGCATTGTGGAGATGATGGTGCCAGTTCAGAGCTGTTGTAAAGGGACAGGAGTAGTTGACTGGAAGGGTCATGCTCTGGATGGAGGCTGCCAATAGAAGAGGGGAGAGAGAAAAAGGAAGAGTGTGCATGTGTGAGAGAAACACTGCTGCAAAAGCCTACAACACCTAGTATCCCCAAGCAGTCTCCCATCCAAGTACTCCCCAGGGTACCAGACACTTCACTAGGCAGCCTGCCTCCACTTGGATTCTGACATCCTACCACATTGGGCATCCACAGGGGATGTGCCCTTGAGGCCTCTGTGCTGCTCCACCATGCCTAGCCTGGCTCAGTCTCTAGAAAGCCATCCACCCCCACCCAATAGCCACACACATTCCCATTCCCAGCCCTCAGGTACCCGATACATGCCCCTGCCATGTCCAACCAGAATTGCCAGCACACACTGATGGCCTGCCCTGTGGGCAGCTGCCCAGATGGGCAGTCCCTTCCTAGGATGTCCTTGGGCAGTTCAACTGACCAAGGCCCTGGCCACCCAGTGGTCTTCACTGAGTGCACCAGGCTAGGGTAAGAGGGATGCCTATGGCCTTGTTTTCCACCCAACACTCAGGAACATCTCTCCTCTAAGGTGCCCTGACCAAGCTGTCCCCATGCCTATCTTCCCAAAGAGTGCATCTCTCCCACAAGGTGTCTTCCCACCCATGTGGTCATGGCACTCCTGCTACTGACCTCCCTAAAATGAGTACATGTGTTCTAAGCCAGGCTTCATCCTCAGCCCTCAGCTCAATTGGAATCACCCAAGGTGGAAAGCAGATATCTACCCAGAAGATTGGGTGTGAGGGAGCTTTTGGCACCAAGGTCTTACCTGGTCCACCCATGCACATTCAACAGCACACACTCACTCTGCAATGGGTCATCTGCTCAACTCTCACCTCAGGAGTAGGAGCCAAATTGTGTCTCTGATTTTTTCTGCTATGACAGGAAACCTCAGCCAGGGGCTATGATGGAGACTGGCAGACATAGGCTTGGAGGCAAGCCATCTGAAGTCATCATCAACTGAGAGGAGATGCCCTTTGAGCTGGGAACTGGGATGGCCTTGGAGAGGTAGATCTCAAGGGGTCTGCAAGGAGAGGTGGGGCTACAGAATTTCCTTTGATTCCCTGTGGAGGCCAGAAGCCTCCACAGCCCAGTGCAGTGGATAGAATCTAATGTACCACCTCCTGTGCTTTTGCTGTCGGAGGGCAGCCTTCCTCAGACAGGCCCTTGTGGCTTAGAGCTATCAATTTACAGGTGTGGTTGGGTTAGGTTTGGTGCTGCCCCAACAACTCACCCTTAAGCACTTGCCCACACCCTCCCAACCCCTCATTGGTCACCACTCCACTAGCATTCCCTGCCACAGTGGATTCTGCCCTGGGCAGTCACAGAGCTCCTGAACATCCTTCTCAGGGTGACTGGAACACATTTGGTGCTGTTTCCAAGACCTTAGGAATGTGTCAGTCACTTCTCATCTCTTGGGGATTTCTTTACTTAATAATCTATCTCTTGAGGAACACTTCAGAGTTCTCCCCAGCAAGGGAGCCCTCCCTTTGCAAACCTCCCAGAGTGCTAGATTGACTCCCTGCTCATTTTCTTGGTGATCTCCACCCATTTGAATCTAAGCTGTATTATAGCAGGGCATTCAGCCCTCTCCCCTTATCCCAGAGAAGAGACCTCAGCCCAAAGTCAACCTGCAGCCAACTTGTGCCCTCAACCCCCAGGGAAAGAGGTCCAGGGGTGCAGACTCTGGGCTGGGAATTATCTGAGGTTGGATGATTTGCCTCTGCTGCTGGCATCTTCATGCCTGCTGTCCTGTGTGAGATGGGACCTTGGGATGTGTGTGTCTCCCTTTCTTCCTGTCTGTCTGTTTGCCTATCTGTCTGCCTGCCTATTTGTGTTTCCTGGGCAATTTGTTGTTTGTCCCAAAGATAGAGGCTTTTGCTGGAGCCACCATCCTAAGCAAATCTGTTAGTTCTATAAGCATTTACCATCATTCCACACCATTCCAACCAAACTGTCAATATGGAGGACCACACTGGATATACTGGATGTATTACCAAGTATCTCAAGGAAACCACTCTATAGTAAAGAAGGATAGGGACACTAGAAAGACATGGAACTCTCTTCTCCTCCAGAAAAATGCCTACAGGACAGGCTGAAACAAAGTAGAAAAAGATCTTCTAGGGTTTAGGACACCAGGCAAAGACTGGACACCACCCAGAGGAGAAAGGGACAAAGGAGGGAAATTCAAATGACAGATCTGTGAATTGAAACCAGCAGCTGCTGCTGCTGGCACCATCCCTCACACTGAAGACACTTTAGAATTCTCAGGCCTCTGGGTCTGTGACTACAGACAAACGGGGCTCCAGGGATCTACCACCCCAGGTAAGAAGAGAAAGTCAGCCTAAGTCTGACTCAGCTTTGGACCCACAAATTTGGTCTGCTGAGCCCCATGAGCTCTTCCATTCCAAGTGGGACACACAGTTGTTTGCCCTGGGAGCCAGTGAAGGACAGGAGAAACCCAACCATCAAAATCTCCCTCTCTTCTAGCTGGGACTAATTGTGAGGGCACCCCAGGAAAGGAGAGAGGGACACAGCCTAAGGGTGATTCAGCTTTTGTGTCACAAATTTGGTCTGCAGTGTCCCAGGAGCCCATCCAGGCCAGGTGGGGCTGCACCTTTGTTTGCCTTGGGAGCTGGCAGGGGGGATAAAGATATACAAACCCTTGCAATCTCCTCTACTAACAGGGACTGATTGTTGAGGACTCAGAGGGGAGTGGAAATATTCCCTAGCCAAGAAAAGGGAGGGAGCTGCCAGAGAAGGCTGGAGAATGGTCTCTGAAAAAGATTGAATTATAAGTCTCATAGCCTCCAAACACAAAGCTCTATCACATTGATCTGGTCTCTGTTGCAACAAATACACTCCAACCAGGCATTGAACTGAGAGCTGCCAAAGAGCACCATCTGCTGGCAGAACAAGGAAGTGCATGTAAGAAAATTAAAAATAAGTAGGAGAAGCTTTTTCCAGCCAATATAGCCTCCCTCCCCAAGGCCCTAGGACCAATTACTGCATACAGTGCCCAGGTTTAAGCAACCAGCAGGACATTCCTAACAATCCAGGTTGAGCCAAAGAATCAAAGAACAGTGATAACACACAACCTCCTGTCACTATATTCCTACAAAAGAGAAAGAAATTGAGCATCTGAACAAACTATATCCTAATCAGATGCCTAGATATCAGCAAAAAGCTATGAGCCATCCTAAGAAAATAGAAGATATGGCCCAAGAAAAGGAATGTATCAAAGCCCCAGAAGAGATGCAGAATTGGAGAGAACTAATCAGCGAGATGTGAATAAATTTCCAAAATCAAATAAATGAGTTGAAAGACCATATGGTAAAAGAGATGAGTGACATCAAGAAGACATTGAGAGTGCAAAGAAAATTTTGAAATCCTTAACAGAAAAGTAATAGAGCTCATGGAAATGAAAGACAAAAGAGGTGCACCAAAAACACATTTGAGGCATACAACTACAGACTCGAAATGATAGAAGAAAGAATAAGTGATACAGAACACAGAACAGCTAAAATTGAAGAGAGAAAAGAACAGAGAGAGAAAGAAAGGAAAAAAATTGAGCAAGGGCTCAGAAAGTGGAATGACAACACAAAATGCACCAACATATCTGTCATGGGAGTTCCAGAGCAGAAGAGAAGGGGAAAGGGACAGAAAGAGTATTTGAAGACATAATAGCTCAAAATTTCCCAACTCTCATGAAAGAAATGAGCTTACATGTCCAAGAAGCACACTGTACCCCAATCAGAGTAAATCAAAATAGACATAATCCAGGACATATACTGCTCGGAATGGCAAAGATAAAGAAAAAATTTTCAGAGCAGCAAGTGAAAAGCAAAACATCATGTACAAGTTATGTCCAATAAGACTTAGTGCAGATTTCTCTTCAGAAACCATGGAAGCAAGAAGACAGTGGTATGATACAATTAGGATACTGGAAGAGAAAAACTGCTAACCAAGAATTCTTTTTCCAGCAAAATTGTCCTTCAAATATGAAGGTTAGTATAAAATATTCACAAACAAACAGAAATTAAGAGTTTGCAAGAAAGAATCCATGTTTGCAGGAAATTTTAAAGGAAGCCTTACAACCTGAAAGAAAAAGACAGGAGAGACAGGCTTGGAAGAGAGCACAGAAAAAAGAGCAGAAAGGATAACCAAAGGAATAAAAAGAGTGACAAAAATAAGATGACATATGTAACCATTGTCCAATTTGATGCAATTATGAATTCCAAAAATATAATTGGATCATGCTTGTAAACTGATCTGTTAATCTGGGCATGATTAGGTTGTGATTAGGGCATTGACTGGGCCATGTCCATAGGGCATTGAGCCCCACCCCTTGGTTGGTGGGGAATCGAATATAAAAGGCAAGGCAAAGAACAGAATGAAAGCAGTCTTTTGAGAAGCAGTTTTGATGTTGGAAAGAAGGCCCCAGGAGAAGAGAAGCAAGCCATTCACCTGATCATCTACAGCTGACCTTGTGGATGAAACAGGAGCGAAGCCCAGAGAGAAATGCAGCCCCGGGAAGAGAAGAACCCAAGAAGCCTTAACCCTGGCAAACGCTGGCAGCAATGGACTGTGGTGAGAGAAGAAGCTTAACACTTTATGGCCTGGTAACTGTGGACTTCTACCCCAAATAAATACCCTTTATAAAGACCAAACCCTTTTTGGTATTTCACATTAGCACCCCTTTGGCTGACTAATACAGAATTTGGTACTGAGGAGTGGGGAAGTGCTTTTGTAATTACCAAAATGTTGGAATGGTTTTATAAATAAGTAAGGAGTATTTTTTGGAGGAATTGTGAAATGCTTGATGGAAAAGGCCTAGATCACGTTGAAGAGACTGTTGATAGTAATATGGACGCTAAAGATACTTTCTATGATGCCTTAGAAGTAAATGATGAAACTATTATTGGAAACTGGAGGAAAGGCAATTCATGTTTTAAAGTTGCAAAGATCTTAGCAAGATTATCTCCTGGTGTTATATGGAAAACAGAATTTGGAAATGGTGAACCTGAACATTTAGCTGAAGTACTTTCCAAAGTAAACCCAGAGAATGTGGCTTGGCTTCTCCTTGCAGTTTATAGCAAAATACTGGATGAGCGAAATACACTAAGGACTGAACTTTTGGGCACAAAGAAAACAGAAACTGATTCCGGAACTTCCAAGTTTCTGGAAATCAAATTCCCAGATGAAAATGCCCTATTTGAAGACTTTACTAAACTTGGAACTTGGAACTCAGAATTGAAGATGCAGTTATCTCGGAAAGACTTGTGGAAAGTCTTACTGTCTGCTGGTATGGACCCTTGCTTCCAGCATGCTAAACCAACAAAGCTTTTCAGAGAGCTGTATGAACAAAACCACTGTCAGCTTGGACAAAAGAGGACATGGAAAGGAGCAATTGAAGGAGACTCAGCTTTAAGAAGAAAACCGTGGAAACAGAGATCTGGACTTAAGACATCTCCTTGGGCCAAGAGAGGAGCCTCACCCATGTGTACAGAGAGGGTGAGTTTACCCCAGCAGTTGAAGAAGGTGGATGTCCCCACCTGATGTTCTGGGAGAGTTTTGCCACCCCAGGGTGCAAGGAGGGTGTAGCACATTCCTCAAAGATTAGGGCAGTTAAGGTCAACACCCCATAGGTCTGAGAAGGGTGTACCTGTCCCCCATGGATTAGAGAAGGCCAGGTGGTCAACCCATTGCTCTGAGAGGGTTGAACCTGCATGCCAAGTGTTAGGGAAGGCCAGGTGGTCAACTCGTTGCTCTGAGAGGATTGAACCTGTATGTCAAAGGTTAGGGGGAATGTTGTCTTCACCTCACTGTACTAGGGGGACTAAGACTCTAACCCAAAGATTGGGTAAGTTGTGGCAATCACCCCAACACCCTTGGAGAGTGAGGTCTGGAGCTTGGTTGACACCCAGATGCTTGAAGAGGGTGGAACCAAGAAAGTGGCCATTGGGCAAGCCTGTGGAAAGGGCGGGTTCCCATGTGGACCCAAGGAGAAGGAACCATCATCTTAAGATTGACTCTCAGACTTTGAAATCGAATGGAGGATGCCCTGCAGGTTTACTGAACTGTAGAGGATCCATGACTCATGTTTAACATCCCAATTTCTTCTTATGATATTGAAAATATTTATCCTTTGTCTTTCCATTTGTGTATTGGAAGCAGTTAAATGGTTTTGTAAGTTTCAGAGGTGTATAGCAGAAGGGACTTTGCCTCAAGATGAACTGTATTTCTTTAAAATGATTATGATATGATTTTGTACTTGATTTTTTACTGATTTAAGGTTTTTTTAATATTGTAATGTATTTTTGGAATTCAGAGTGTGGAGTGTAATCGTTGGCCAATTTGATGTAATTATGAATTCCAAAAATTAATTGGATCATGCTTGTAAACTGATCTGTTAATCTGGGCATGATTAGGTTATGATTAGGGTGTTGACAGGGCCACGTCAGTAGGGCATTGAGCCCCACCCCTTGGTTGGTGGGGAATCGAATATAAAAGGCAAGGCAAAGAACAGAGTGGAAGCAGTCTTTTGAGAAGCAGTTTTGATGTTGGAAAGAAGGCCCCAGGAGAAGAGAAGCAAGCCGTTCACCTGATCATCTACAGATGACCTTGTGGAGGAAACAGAAGCTAAGCCCAGAGAGAAATGCAGCCCCGGGAAGAGAGGAACCCAAGAAGCCTGAACCCTGGCAAATGCTGGCAGCAATGGACTGGTGAGAAGAAGCTTAATGCTTTATGGCCTGGTAACTGTGGACTTCTATCCCAAATAAATACTCTTTATAAAGACCAAACCATTTTTGGTATTTCACATTGGCACCCATTTGGCTGACTAATACAGCATATGAAAACCAAAGAACAAAAGGAAGGAAGTAAATAGTGAATTTACAGTAATATCATTGAATGTGAATGGATTAAACTTTCCAATCAAAAGATACAGGCTAACAGAACAGATAAAAAAACATGAGCCATCCATATGCTGCTTACAAGAAACTCACCTTAAACCCAGGGATACAAACCAACTGAAAGGTTGGAAAAAGATACTCCACATGATTAGTAACCAGAAAAGAACAGGGGTAGCTATACTAATATCAGACAAAACAGACTTAAGTGCAAAAAATTATAAGAGATACAGAAGGCCATTTTATACTAATAAAAGGAACAATCCATCAGAAAGATATAACAGTCATATACCTTCTATGCATCTAACATAGTCTATGTATCTAACCAGGGTGCCCAAAACACATGAGACCAACTGGTAAAACTGAAGGAAGAAATAGACATCTTTACAATAATCATTGGAGACTTCAACACTGCACTCAGATTATTAGATCAAACTACTAGACAGAAACTCAATGTGGAAACAGAGAACTTGAACAATATGATAAATTAGTTAGACCTAACAGACACATAAGGAACACTGCATCCAAACTCAGCAGGTAATACATTCTCAAGTGTCCATGGAACTTTCTTCAGGATAGACCACATGTTAGGGCAAAATGCAGCTCTCAATAACTACAAAAAATGGGAATCCCTGTAGTTTCTGAGTAATATTTGGGTAATCTAGGCACCTTTATAAAATGTATATATATATATAATAACATTTATTTAAACAAATGCACATATATGCATATGTATTTATATATCATTTTACAAAAAAATAACTACAAAAAGATAGAAATTATACAAAGAACCTTCTCAGATCATAAGGGAATTAAAATGGAAATCAATAATAGAGTGAAAAAAAGTAAATTTGCAAATGTGTGGAAGCTAAACAACACACTCCTAAATAATTAGTGGGTCAGGGAAGAAATTGCAAGTGAAATCAGTAAATATATTGAGAAAATGAAAATGAGAACACAACTTATCAAAATTTCTGGGATAGGCAAAGGCACTCTTCAGAGGGAAATTTATAGCCCTAAATGCCTATATTAAAAAAGAAGAAAGACCTAAACTCAAAGATTTAACTGAACAACTAGAGAAACTAGAAAACAAACAGCAAACTGATCCCAAAGCAAGTATTAGGAAAGAAATAATAAAGATTAGAGCAGAAATAAATGAAAATGAGAACAAAAAAACAATAGAGAAAATCAACAAAACAAAAGCTGGTTCTTTGAGAAGATCAATAAAATTGACAAACCCTTAGCTAGACTAACAAAGGAAAAAAGGAAGAAGATGCAAATAAATACAATCAGAAATGAAAGGAGGAAGTTATAAATGACCCCACAAAAATAAAAAGAATCATAAAAGGGTATTATGAGAAACTGTATGCTAGCAAACTATACAACCTAGATGAAATGGAAAAATTCAAAGAAATGCACAACTAACCTACACTGACACTACAAGAAACACAATAATTTAACAAATCAATCACATTTAAGGTGATTGAATCCATCAAAAAAAAATCTTGTAGCAAAGAAAATTTCAGGACCAGATGGCATCACAGGTGTGTTCTACCAAGCATTTTGAAAAGAATTAACACCAATTCTGTTTAAACTCTTCAAAAAAATTCAAGAGGAAGGAAAATTACCCAACATGTTTTATGAAGCCAACATCACCCTAATACCAAAGCCAGATTAAGATACTACAAGAAAAGAAAATTACAGACCAATCTCTCTAAAGAACATAGATACAAAAATTCTCAGCAAAACACTTGCACATTGAATCCAAAAGTATATCAAAAGACTTATACAGAAGGACTTCTGGAAAATGGCAGAATAATAAGAAAAGGGAATCTCTTCTTAAAAAATAAAGAAAAATAGCTAGAGGACAGGCCGAAACAGAACTAAAAATGATCTTCTAGGGTTTAGGACAGCAGGTGAAGACTGCACACCACCCAGAGGAGAGAAGGACAAAAGAGGGAAATCACGATGAAAGAACCATGAGTTGGAACCAGCAGTGGCTGCTGCTGCTGGCACCCTCCCCCACACTAAAATCTCTTTTGAATTCTCAGGTGTCTGGGCCTGTGACAACAGATAGAGGGGCTCCAGGAATCTACCTCCTCGGGAAAGGGGAAAGAGAGGGACACAGCCTAAGGCTGACTCAGCTTATGACCCACAAATTTGGTCTGCTGTATCCCATGACCCCTTCCAGGCCAGGTGAGACCACACAGTGTTTTTCCCTGGGAGCCAGGAAAGGACTGAAGAAATCTGACCCTCACAATCTCCCTCTGTTCTACCCTGGACTAATTGTTGAAGACTCCACGGGAAAGGGGTGAGAGTGGGACATAGCCTAAGGCTGACTCAGCTTTTGACTCACAAATTTGGTCTGCTGTGTCCCAAGAGCCATTCTCAGTTCAGGTGGGGCTGTGCCATTGTTTGCCTTGGAGCCTGCAGGGGGCCTAAAGAAATACAACCCTCCCAATCTCCTTCTCTACTAACAGGGACTGATTTTTGAGGACTCAGGGGAGTGGAAATATTTCCTAGATGGGAAAAGGGAGGCAGCTGCAGAGAAGGCAGGAGAAGTGCTTCAGAGAAACTTTGAATTAAAAGGCTTCTAGCCTCCTGTAACTGTTGGGCAATTTGATGTAATGAATTCCAAAAATATAATTGGATCATGCTTGTAAACTGATTTGTTAATCTGGGTATGATTAAGTTATGATTAGGGCATTGACTGGGCCATGTCAGTAGTGCATTGAGCCCCACCCCGTGGTGAGTGGGAGAAGAAAATATAAAAGGCAAGGCAAAGGACAGTTGAAGCAGTGTTTTTGAGAAGCAGTTTTGATGTTGGAAAGAAGGCCCCAGGAGAAGAGACGTGAGCCGTTCACCTGATCATCTATGGCTGACCTTGTGGAGGAAACAGGAGCTAAGCCCAGAGAGAAATGCAGCCCCAGGAAGAGAGGAACCCAGAATCCTGAACCCTGGCAAATGCCGGCAGCTGTCTTGCTCTAACACGTGGCAATGAACTGTGATGAGAGAAGAAACTTAACGCTTTATGGTCTGCTATCCACGGACTTCTATCCCAAATAAATACCCTTTAAAAAGGCCAACCCATTTTTGGTATTTCACATTAGCATCCCTTTGGCTGACTAATACACCTCCTGACAGGAAACTCTATCACATTGATCTGGTCTGTGTTGCAACAAATACACTCTGACCAGCCATTGAAATGAGAGCTGCCAAAGAACACCATCTCCTAGCAGACCAAGGAAGTGCACACAAGAAAATTAAATATAAATAGGAGAGGCTTTTTCTGGCCTCTATAGCCTCCCTGCCCAAGGCCCCAGGAATTGACTCTACAATCAACTACCAGGTCCAGTGCCCAATTTTGAGCAACCAGCAGGACAATCCTAACAATCCCAGTGAAGCCAAAAATCAAAGAGCAGTGGTAACTCAAAGCCAACTGCCACTAAATCCCTACAAAAGAGAAAGAGATTGAGCATCTGAGTAAACTACACCTTAACCAGATGCCTAAATACCAACAAAAAATTATGAGCAATACTAAAAAAAAATAGAAACATGGCCCAAGAAAAGGAATACATCAAAGTCCTAGATGAGATGCAGAATTTGAGAGAACTAGTCAGCGAGAGGAGCACAAACTTCCAAAATCAAATTAGTGAGTTGAAAGAAAATATAGTTAAATGACATCAAGAAGACATTGAGCAAATGCAAAGAAGAATTTGAAATCTTGAACAGAAAGGTAACAGAACTCATGGGAATGAAAGACACAAAAGGTGTGATCAAAAAGGATTGGGGGAAGAGCTATGGACTAGAGTGGACTTAATGGTATTCTGTTGTAGACATATTATGATTCAAGCAATGGAAGAAATTATAACAGTGAGGTGGAGCCAGTGGCCACTAGACACTTTTAGGGCAGGGAGGGGAAGGGCAGTAATAACACAGGGGCTTTTTCAGGACTTGGGGGTTGTCCTGAGTGAAAATGCGGTGATGGATATAGGCCATTTTACATTAGCATATACTGTGTGGGGGAGAGTGTGGTCTACGATGTGAACTGTGGTCTATTTTTAGTGGCAAAGCCCCAGGATGTATATATCCATTGCAGGTGATGTGCCACACTAATGAAAGATGTTTATGTGGGAAGTTATGGGAGGTGTGGGAGTTGGGAAACATGGGAATCCCTGTAATTTCTGTGCATCATTTAGGTAATCTAAGCACCTTTTAATATATATATATATATGTTTTTTTTTTAAACACACATTTGAGGCATACAACAGAAGACTCGAAATGACAGAAGAAAGCATAAGTGATAAAGAACACAGAACAGCTAAAATTGAAGACAGAAAAGAACAGAGAGAGAAAAGAATGGGAAAAAATTAGCAGGGGCTCAGAGATTTGAATGACAACACAAAACACAACAACATATGTGTCATCGGAGTTCCAGAAGGAGAAGAGAATCGAAAAGGGACAGAAAGAGTATTTGATGGAATAATAGCTGAAAATTTCCCAACACTCATGAAAAAAATGAACTTACATGTCCAAGAAGCACACTGTACCCCAATCAGAATAAATTCAAATAGACCTAAACCAAGACACATACTACTCAGAATGTCAAATGTAAAATATAAAGAGAAAATTTTCAGGGCAGCAAGAGAGAAGCAAATGATCACGTACAAGGAATGTCCAGTAAGACTTTGTCAAGAGTTCTTTTCAGAAACCATGGAGGTGAGAAGACAGTGGTATGAGACAATTAGGAAACTGAAAGAGAAAAACTGCAGCTGAGAGTTCTTTATCCAGCAAAACTGTCCTTCAGATATGAAGGTGAGTATAAAATATCCAAAAACAAACAGAAACTAAGAGAGTTTGCAAAAAAGAATCCACCTTTGCAGGAAATATTAAAGGAAGCCTTCGAACATGAAAGAAAAAGATAGAAGAGAGAGGCTTGGAGGAGAGTATAGAAAAAAAGAATAGCAGAAAGGATAACCAAAAGATTAAAAAGACAGACAATAATAAGATATGACATATGAAAACCAAAGAATAAAATGGAAGAAGTAAACAGTGCATTTACAGTAATATCATTGAATGTGAATGGATTAAACTCCCCAATCAAAAGATACAGGCTGACAGAATGGATTTTAATAAATGAGCCATCCATATGGTGCTTACAAGAAACTCACCTTACACCCAGGGCTACAAACCAGCTGAAAGTGAATGGTTGGAAATAGTCCATGCAAATAGTAACCAGAAAAGTGCAGTGGTAGCTATAGTAATACCAGACAAAACAGACTTTAAATGCAAAAAATTGGTAAGTGATACAGAAGGCCATTATATATTAATAAAAGGGACGTTCCACCGGGAAGATATAACAGTCATAAATATTTACACACCTAACCAGGGTGCCCTAAATTATATGAGACAAACTTTGGCCAAGCTGAAGTGAGAAATAGACATTTCTACAACAATAATTGGAGACTTCAACACCCCACTCACATCATTACATAGAACAACTAGACAGAAGATCAACAAGGAAACAGAGAAGTTGAACAATATGATAAACAAATTAGACCTAACAGACATATACAGAACACTGCATCCAAACTCAGCGGGTTATACATTCTTCTCAAGTGCCCATGGATCTTTCTCCAGGATAGACCACATGTTAAGTCACAATGCAGCTCTCAATAATTATAAAAAGATTGAAATTACACAAAGCACCTTCTCAGATCATAATGGAATGAAACTAGAAATCAATAACAGACAGGGAAAAAGTAAATTCACAGATGTGTGGAGACTGAACAACATACTCCTAAATAATTGATGGGTCGAAGAAGAAATTGCAAGAGAAATCAGTAAATATATTGAGACAAATGAAAACAAGAGCACAATGAAGCAAAACTTATGGGATACAGCAAAGGCAGTCTTGAGAGGGAAATTTATAGCCCTGAATACCTATATTAAAAAGCAAGAAAGAGCTAAACACAAAGATTTAAATGAACAACTAGAGAAACTAGAAAAAGAACAGCAAACCAATCCCATAGCAAGAAGGAAAGAAATAAGAAAGATTAGAGGAGAAATAAATGAAAATGAGAACAGAAAACAAAAGAGAGAGAGAGAGAGGAAATCAGTAAGTCCAAAAGCTGGTTCATTGAGAAAATCAATAAAATTGACAAAACCCTCACTAGACTAACAAAGAAAAAAGAGAGAAGATGCAAATAAATACAATCAGAAATAAAAGGGGGGAAGATACAAATGACCCCACAGAAATAAAAAGAATCATAAGAGGATATTAAGAGAAACTATATGCCAGCCTTATTAGTCAGGGTTCTCTCAGGAAGCAGAATCAACAGGAGATATCTGTCAATAATATGAGATTTTAAGAGTCTCTCATGTGACCATGGGGATGCACAATTACAGGTTCCACAGGCATGCTGCAAACCAGGGGCTCCAATGAAAGTCCGATGAAAAGTCCTTGATGAGTTTCTGGGAGAAGTTGCCTGTCTAACAACGAGCTGGGAAATTCTCTCTGAATGTTGAAATCACTTCCCCTTTTAAATCATTCAACTGATTGGATAAAAGCATCACCCATTGATGATGTAATCTCCCTGATTGGTGCAGATGTAATCAGCCATCCACACAGTAAACTCACTGGTGATTGAAGTCCAAAAATGCTCTTGTATTACAATTAGCCCAGTGTTTGCCGGAACAAACACCTGGACATAATTACCTGGCCGAGCTGACACATTAGCCTAACCATCACAGTCCACCCCTTGTCAAATCGGCAATCATACACATTACCCTAAACCATAATTAGTCTCTAAGTAAAAACAATAACAGACAAGCATACATATATATTTCCACCTAACAATGTTCAACTCCCCTGTGTACAAATGGAAACACATTAATTCCCCACAGAACAGGGTACAAGTCCTTGGGTAATATTCACTCTTAAACTTGACATCCTTAAATATTATGATGTGGAATTAATACAACTTTTCATGATAGGGGAAAAAAGTTGGGGAAGAAAACAAATAAATTCATTTTGTGTACATATACAATCATACTCATAACGAAACATGGGTTCATGACTATTACAGTCCTCATTTCTGTAACTGGTCATGTGGTTGAAGTTCATATTTATTACTACCTTCTTCCACTACCCATTCCATGTTCCCGTTACCTTCAGCAAGCACTTCAGCTGGCCGTGGTTCTTTGCCTGGTGGGGTGATCCAAACTTTCATTCCCAAAGATTCTGGGTCATTGCTAGTCCTGGTCATTGGTTTGTTGCAATTTTCCATTGACTTTAATCACAGGGCATGGCAGGACTAGGAGACGCCCTAGAGGATCTCCTGCATTTCAGACAAACTTGTCTTTACCCCCATTATGTGGATGTAGTCCTATTTCCCCTTGATAGTGAGGATCAATCACCCCAGGCAGTACACTAATTCCCTTCTTTGCCTGTTGATTCACAGGTAAGAGGAGCCCAAAGTGGCCAGGTGGCAGTCTTAACTTCCAGTTCAATGGAATCATTGTTATGTTCCCTGGTGGCAGCACTCCTCCTTTTGGGACTAAAACCTGTAGACCAGCAGAGCTTAAGGTTGCAGGGACAGGAAGCAAAACATTTTCCTGTTGGGTCACTAGAGGTAATAGTGAGTGGTGCCACTCCCATTTCCACCCCTCTCTATGGGAGAAAGAGCAACATAGAGAGGATGGTTATTCAGAGCATACACAGCCTCCTGGAGAACATTGCCCCAGCCCTGCAAGACTTTGCCACCTAGTTGGTGCTGTAATTGAGTCTTCAAAAGGCCATTCCACCGTTCTATTAATCCAGCTGCTTCAGGGTGATGGGGAACATGGTAATACCAGTAAATTCCATGGGCATGTGCCCATTCCCGCACATCATTTGCTGTGAAATGGGTTCCCTGCTGTGTGGAATGCCATAGTGGTAGATAAGACATTCGGTAAGTCCATGGATGGTACTTTTGGAAGAAGTATTGCATGTCAGAAATGCAAACCCATAGCCAGAGTATGTGTCTATTCCAGTTAAAACAAATCGCTGCCTTTTCCATGGTGGAAGTTGCTCAATGTAGTCAACCTGCCACCAGGTAACAGGCTGGTCACCTTGAGGAATGGTGCCATATCTGGTGCTGAGTGTGAGTCTCTGCTGCTGGCAGATGGGGTATCGAGCACTGGCTGTAGCCAAGTCAGCCTTGGTGAGGGGAAGTCCATGCTGCTGGGCCCATGCCTAACCTCCATCCCAACCTCCATGGCCACATTGTTCATGAACCCGTTGGACAATGACAGGAGTGGCTGGGGAAAGAAGCCAAGCATTAGCCACAGAGCAGCTCATCTTATGCACTTGATTATTAAACTCTTCCTCTGCTGAAGTCACCCTCTGGTGAGCATTCACGTGAGACACAAATATGTTCATGTTTTTGCCCACTCAGAAAGGTCTATCCATATAGCTCTTCCCCAGACCTCCTTGGCACCAATTTTCCAATCATGTTCCTTCCAAGTCCCTGACCATCCAGCCAAACCATTGGCAACACCCCATGAATCAGTGTACAAACGTACCTCTGGCCATTTCTTCTTCCAAGCAAAATGAACAACTAAATGCACTGCTTGCAGCTCTGCCACTGGGAGGATTTGCCCTCACCACTATCCTTCAAGGATATCCCAGGAAAGGGATGCAGTGCTGCAGCTGTCCTCTTTCTGGTGGTGCCTGCATATCGTGAAGAACCATCTGTAAACCAGGTCCGAGTTTTCTCATCCTCAGTCAACTGATTTTAAGGGACTCCCCAAGAGGCCAAAGCTGTAGGCTGGGAAAGAGAAGGTAACATGGCAGGGGTGGTTACCATGGGCATTTGGGCTACTTCCTCATGTAACTTACTTGTGCCTTCAGGACCTGCTTGAGCCCTATCTCATATATACCACTTCCACTTTATTATGGAGTGTTGCTGTGCATGCCCAACTTTATGGTTTGGTGGTTTAGACAATACCCAGCTCATGATAGTTAACTCAGGTCTCTTGGTGACTTGATGGTCAATGGTTAAGCATTCAGTCTCTACTAAAGCCCAGTAGCAAGCCAAAAGCTGCTTCTCAAAAGGGGAGTAGTTATCTGCAGAGGATGGCAAGGCTTTGCTCCAAAATCCTAAGGGTCTGCATTTTGATTCCCCTATAGGGTCTAGCCAAAGGTTCCAGACAGCATCTCTATTTGCCACTGAAACTTCCAGCACCATTGGATCTGCTGGATCATATGGTCCAAGTGGTAGTGCAGCTTGCACAGCAGCCTGGACCTGTTGCAAGGCTTCCTCTTGTTCCAGTCCCCAATCAATACTAGCAGCTTTTCTGGTCACTCAGTAAATGGGACAGAGTAGCACACCCAAATGAGGAATGTGTTGTCTCCAAAATCCAAAGAGGCCAACTAAACGTTGTGCCTCTTTTTTGGTTGTAGGAGGGGCCCGGTGCAACAGCTTATCCTTTACTTTAGAAGGGATATCTTGAAAGGCCCCACACCACTGGACACCTAGAAATTTCACTGAGGTGGAAGGACCCTGTATTTTTGTTGGATTTATCTCCCATCCTCTCTCACACAAATGCCTTTCAAATAAATCTAGAATCTTTGCTACTTCTTGCTTAGTAGGTCCTATCAACATGATATCATCAATATAATGGGCCAGTGTGATGTCTCGTGGGAGGGAGACATGATCAAGATCCCTGCAGACAATATTATGACATACAGCTGGAGAGTTGATATACCCCTGAGGCAGGACAGTGAAAGTATACTGCTGGCCTTGCCAGCTGAAAGCAAACGGTTTCTGGTGGTCCTAACTAATGACAATTGAGAAAAAAGCATTTACCAGATCAACAGCTGCATACCAAGTACCAGGGGAGGTGTTGATTTGCTCAAGCAATGATACCACATCTGGGACAGCAGCTGCAATTGGAGTCACCACCTGGTTAAGTTTACAATAATCTACTGTCATCCTCCAAGATCCATCTGTTTTTTGCACAGGCCAAATAGGAGAGTTGAATGGGCATGTGGTGGGAATCACCACCCCGGCATCCTTCAAATCCTTGATGGTGGCACTAATCTCTGGGATATCCAGTAATGTGGTATTGCCTTTGATTTATTATTTTGCTAGGTAGGGGCAGTTCTAGAGGCTTCAACTTGGCCTTTCCAACCATAATAGTCCTCACTTTATGAGTCAGGGATGCAATGTGGGTATTCTGCCAGTTACTGAGTATGTCTATTCCAATTATGAATTCTGGAACTGGAGAAATAACCACAGAGTGGGTCTGGGGACCCACTGTGAGATGGACCTGAGCTAAAACTCCATCTATCACCTGACCTCCATAAGCCCCTACTCTGACTGGTGGACCACAGTGACGTTTTGGGTCTCCTGGAATTCATGAGACTTCTGAGCCAGTGTTTAATAATCCCTGAAATGTCTGATCGTTTCCTTTTCCCCAATGCACAGTTACTCTGGCAAAAGGCCATAGGTCTCCCTGGGGAAAGATGGGAGGAAGATTAACAGTATAAATTTTTGGCAGTTTAACAGGATCCTTCCCCAAGAGTACCTGGCCTTCTCCTCATTCAAGGGGCTCTGGGTCTGTAAACTGTCTCAAGTCTAGGAATTGATTAAGGGGCCGTGATTCTCTGTGTCTGTAATAAGAGTTAGAATTTTGTTCACTTGACCTAGAACTCTTCTGCTTATGCAGATCCAGAAGAAATTTAGTAGACTGCCCATGTATTTCACTTCTGGGTACCCCATGATCTATTAGCCAACGCCATAACTCCATGTGAATCAGACTATTCCGTGTGCTGTTTTCATTCTGTCTTTCATTGCGGTAGCCATGCCTACCTTGCCTTTGGTGATTAACTGCCGATACTTGACTTTTACCAGGCCGAGATCCGATCATCCCCATAATATTTAAGGATTCCAATTCCATTACAGCACCCCCCCACAGTAATATCTGGACTGCAGAGAAGAGCAACCACAGAGCTCTTCAGAGAACATGGAGTTACTCTTACAAATTTATTCTTCACAGTCCTGGTTAAAGGTGTGTCCTCTGGACATTCCTGGTGTGGGTGGGCAAGTCTCAAATGGTTAATCCATTCTAGTATTCCCATCTCTCTAAGCCTTTGAATCCCCTCATCTAGTGTATACCACTCTAAAATCAGGCATCTCAACATCAGACATGCTAGGCTATCGTTTGGTCCATGCTTCAGTCAGCCACCCAAACAAACTGTTAGAGCCCTTTCTAACTCCTTGAGCAACAGCATTGAATCCAGAATTTCTGCTTAGTGGGCCCATATCAATAAATTCAGCCTGATCCAACTTTGTATTCCTTCCACCATTATCCCATACCCTTAGTATCCATTCCCACATATATTCCCCTGATTTCTGTCTATATAACTTGGAAAACTCATGCAGTTCTTTCAGAATATAGTGTACTTCTTCATGGGTCACCCTTTGTATTTCACCTTTTGGGGCTTGTTGTGATTTTAATCTTGTAATGGGTCTGGAAGACAAGAGGGGTCAGCAGTGTGGGTAAGGAGAAAGATTAGAGATGTTTTGCAGGCTACTGACCTGAGAGCATTCCTTTGCATTTTCTTCTGGTGAGACAGGATTATTCTCTTCAGGCAGGGGTTGGAAGACAGATTCCTCAGGGCAGACTGGAAGTTGGGCAGTTCATGCTGGAGATTGGCTGGTACATGCCTCATGGCTGGGAGGAGGTCTAGACTTTCTGTGGCAAGGTGGAGGCTGGACAGTGCATGCTGGAGTTAGGCTGGTAGCTGCCTCAGGGCTGGGAGGAGATCCAGGCTCCCTGGGGCAGGCCAGAGGCTGGGCAGTGCCGCCTTCCATTTGGCTTGTACCCATCTCAGGGCTGGAAGGAAGTCCGAACTCCCTGGAGCAGGCTGGAGGCTGGATGATACAACGTTGACAAGGTGTGGTCTCCACAGCACAGGCCATCTCAGGTTTATCTGGTAAAGTCTCAGCAGAATTTAGGGATCCAATGTCCCCACCAATATTATCATCATCCCATATATCTCCATCCCATTCCTCGGGGTTCCACTCCTTTCCAATCAATGCCTTCACTTTAATTGCAGAAACCCTGCAAGGTTGAGATTTTAGTTTCCTCTGTAATTCTGCTTCTCATACAATGAGAGTCTGTGTTTGATTCTCAGATATCTCAAGTCTGTGGCTACAGATTTTCTTTTAAGGCACAAGTAGAAACTTTCATATCATTCATGCAGGACTTAAGTTTCAAATTTGAAGACTTTAACTCATCTCTTTCTTTTGTAACTGTATCCAGAGTATCTAGGAGGAGCCAGCCAACTTCATTATATTTTTTTACTCCACAAAATTCTGTTAAGGTGTTGAAAACACTCTCACTCAGATCCTTGCTTCTTATAAGCATGGAAGTAAGGGAATCCAGGGATGCTATTTTCCATATCTCTATTGCCAGCTCACACCATGGACTGTTAGCAACCTCATTATTGGAAAGGGAGTCATTAGTACCCCTGAGTCCAATTAGAGTAGAGAGCCAATTGCAAAGCTCCCATAACCACCTCAGACATCCCATGTTTAAGACTTAGTTCCTCAAGAACCACCCCTGGTACCAAGCTGTATTAGTCAGGGTTCTCTTGGGAAACAGAATCCACAGGAGATATCTGTCAATAATATGAGATTTTAAAAGAGTCTCTCATGCAACCATGGGGATGCACAAGTCCATGTTCTGCAGGCAGGCTGCAAACCAGGGGTCCGATGAAAGTCTGATGAAAGGTCCTTGATGAGTTTCTGGGAGAAGTTGCCTGCCCAACAACGAGCTGGGAAATTCTCTCTGAATGTTGAAATCACTTTCCCTTTTAAGTCTTCAACTGATTGGGTAAAAGCATCACTCATTGATGATGTAATCTCCCTGACTGATGCAGATGTAATCAGCCATCCATGCAGTAAACTCACTAGTGATTGAAGCCCATACATGCTCTTGTATTACAGTTAGCCCAGTGTTTCCTGGAACAAACACCTGGACATAATTACCTGGCTGACTTGACACATTAGCCTAACCATCACACCAACAAACTATACAACCTGGATGAAATGGACAAATTTCTGGAAATGCACGGCCAACCTACAATGACATTACAAGAAATACAAGAACTTAACAAACCAATCACATTTAAGGTGATTGAATCCACCATCAAATATCTCTCAGCAATGAAAATTCCAGGACCAGATGGCTTCACAGCTGAATTCTACCAAGCATTTTAAAAAGAATTAACACCAATCCTGTTTAAACTCATCCAAAAATTTGAAGAGGAGGGAAAATTACCCAATATAGTTTAAGAAGCCAACATCACCCAAATAACAAAGACAGATAAAGATTCCACAAGAAAAGTAAATTACATACCTATCTCTCTAATGAATATAGATGCAAAAATTTTCAACATAATATTTACAAATCAAATCCAACAGCATATAAGAAGACTTATACATCACAACCAAGTGGGATTTTTCCTGGTATGCAAGGCTGGTTCAACATAAGAAAATCAATCAATGTAATACACCACATTAAAAACCTGAAAG
>JAQZBX010009522.1:0-45994 GCA_029593785.1 Cabassous unicinctus | reverse complement strand
AGCCTTATTATTCAAAAGATGATTCTTTAAAACAGGCTGGAAATGCAGATAGAAATATTTGCTCAAGTACCATTCACTGAGGAACATCTTAGACAAGTCTATTTCAGGAAAGATTAATGTGGAATGCATGATAATATTGCTCTACTTCTTAAAATTATGTAGATTTTGGAATGGGTATAATATTTTGTGATTATTCTGTGCACATGGGACCCTTTCTATAAATGAGTCATGATCCTTTAGGGACATAACTTCCTAATAAACACTGTTTTGTGAGAAAACCAGATTTGACCTGCATCATTTCACTTTATGATGCCTTTTGTTAAAGGATTTTAATCATCTGTGAGTGTGACAAATTTCTGTAGCTAGAAAATATCCAGTGAATGTAAAGAATGCAAAATAGTTAAAAAGAATTAGAAGTTATTCAAAATCTACTAAAGCAATAAACTTGAACTAAAGTAACTTCAATAACTAAATCAGATATAATAATACTGAAAAGAATTAATGGGATTTCCCCCCTTCTTTTCTTCCTTCCAGGGATAAACAGAAAAGGCTAAGTATTTATTCCAATACAGCCCATTTTTTCTTGATTGAAATTGCGGTAATCAAAATCAAACACTACCATTTAGTTGCAAAAATTACTTTCCTTTCCATGTTACTGGATCCTGTACACCTGGCAAATATACAGACTGATTCTGAATACATAGTTATAAATGCACTGGAAAGTTCTACAAGGGAGCATCAACCTCATCTGTTTACCTATTTTTGGAGCCAATATTTGCTTTATAGAACAGAAACGCAAAAGATCATCCTTAGAGCAAAAACTGCTTTTTGATGGATATTTATTTTTATTTCAAGTTTCAGCCATTTCTTTGTCACTGTTCCATTAGGTCAACAGAAAGGAAGACACACTTATTAAACATAGACTCCATGTTAGACTATGTCTGTCAGGATCCCAGCAAGAGCCAGAAGGCACATTCACAAAGGTAACAGAGTAGAGTTTACAAAGAAACTATTTACATAGATGGGATAGGGTTAAGAAGAGCCATCAAGCCATGGCAAAGCCAGAGATAGTAAGCCAGAGAGGAGTGATTCTCACACTTGGGCCTGAATGGGCAAGAGGAGGGAGCAGGTACAAGTTGCAGTTGTAGAAGAGGACCACCCTATAGGAGCTTTATCCTTCTGTAGGGAAACAGTCCAGCCACAGTGGGGAGAAAGCCTGTGGAATGGATACCCCAGCCTCCCTCTTCTACCATCCTACAACTTTCTGCCAGTGTCTCTGATTGGCTGAACCTAATAAGAAATCAAATACAACCTGTTGATGCAGATTATAAAGTTCAACAGGGCGTGTATCTAGAAGGTTGACAATTCCAGCACATAAACCATTTATAGATTGCAAGCATTCTTACCCTTTAAAAAAGTCTCATATATATCCTTTTTTGTCAATGACTTCAGAAGGATGGATAGATGGACAACAAGGACTGGTTATGCCTCTAGAAATGTTATTTTTAAATATAAGTATTACCAAATGGCCATTGATTATCTAGGGAAAAATTCAAGACTGATTAAATAAACATTCAAGATCAGCCACTTAAAAAAATTTATGCTTACTGGGTAAAGTGCACACAAAGTAAAACAAGAAATAGCACCATAAAAAAATAGGAAACAAGATACAACTAGCCTTTCTCTTCCAAGGTCATTAAACTGAAAGTAGATTTTTTCATTATCTTTAGCTTGTTTATAACTTATCACATTTTGATAACCTGGGTATTAATTAGAATTGGTTTTACTGCTTTATTTAGCCTTGGGGGATATATTAGGTAATAGTAAACATAGTTATAGCCAGATTCTTGCAGACACTACAAAGTTATTTCTGATTCATTTAAACTAAAACATTCTCAACTTCAAAACTGAAATATATTCAGCATAATTCTCATATTACTTTCCTAGAACTTAAGATAAACTTAGCAATATTAGGTACAATACTTTATAATAAAAAGGTATAAAATTATATTAATGTGGGATTGAACTGAGGCAGAGAAAAATGAATGGTTCAATTTTAAGGTTATGTATGTCCTTATAATGCAGCCTTAAAATACCATTTATGTTTTAAGACCCATTTAATACCCAAGTATTTTCATATTCATTCTTCAGTTGGAAACGTGATTTGGTCCAGACATTCAATATTTATGAAACACGATAATACATGCTTAAGATTTGACACAATATTTTCATTTCTAAAAATATATCTTAAAAATCAATTAAATCTTTTAACTAAGTTTTATGTACAGAGTTATTCATCCTTAGTGAAAGTGGACAGGAAGAAGTTATCATAAAAATAATACAAGAGAATTTTCAGGGTTTGAAAGGAATGCTGAACAGGATGAATGACAAATGATTATACCTAGACAAATCATCATGAATTTTCACAGCTTTGTAGATGAAAATAAAATCGAAAAGAGCTTCCCAAGAGGAAAAATTGCTGTCACCTGCAAAGGATTAAAAACACTGAGTGGGGAGTAGATGTGGCTCAAGTAGTTGAGCTCCCACCTTCCACATGGGAGGTCCTGGGTTTGGTTCCCGGTGCCTCCTGAAAAAAACAAAATCGAACAACAAGCAAAACAAGCAAAACAAACAAACAAAAAACTAACTCAGGGGAGTCGATATGGCTCAGTGAATGAGCACCAGTTTCCCACATACAGGGTCCCAGGTTCAACCCCGGGCCCCCAATACCTCAAAATAAACAAACAAACAAAAAAACCCCAAAAAACAAAAAAACACCCACTGAATTCTTGAAACAGTAGAGTGGTAACTTGACAATTCTGATGATATGGGATTCTCAAGCCACTATTATACATAAAAATAAATTTTTTAATCAAAAGAGTATAATTGGATGAGTGCATATAAAAATGCCTTACCTCCATTTTATGATACTCAAAATCTTGAATACCACTATAGGGAGGAGGGAGAGTAGAAACTCATGCTTTGATATTAAACTGGAGATGAGTAGGAAAATCCAGAGTTTATCTGGAAATGACCAGACTGATCTCTCTGTCAACAGTTACAACAGGAACACAAAAAGGAATTTAAATTCAATTGTAAAATAATTCACTTTTTTCTCTTTGTTCCTCTGAGAATGTGACTCCTGAAATTCATAGCTTTTAATACAAATATTATTAAAAATAATTATTTATAAATGCTGCTATCTTCCAGGCAGTTTGCTAAATCTCCTACATAAATGATAAAAATTGAGGCCCATAAAGTTGATGGAAATTGAACATTATTATCTCCACTTTATGGATGACAAACTGAGGTTCAGATAAGTAACTTTTCAAAAGTCATACATTGAACAAGTGAACAAGTGTAAATTTGGAATTACAACAAGGTTTTTCTGACTCTAAAACCCTTTGTTTTAACTATTATTCTAAAACCTGACCAAGGACCAAATGATTATCATCAACAAACAATAAATGAAACGTCTTTGACCTCCCAAGAATTCAGTGCTTTCCTTAATAGTTACAATTTTTGTTGAAAGATATAATTAAAATCTTTTAAATACTATAACTTTAGGACCTTTCTCTGATTTCCTTTTACATTCTCTCCCTGAAGCTACATGACTCATCTCTTCAAATCTCCCCTTTGCTGAAAACTTGAAGAAAGAAAGACTTTATTCAATTAGCCCCAACATTCCCTGTTATCTGCTGATAAGAATGTAATGAATAAGCACCTGTGTAGGGGCATTCAAAGCTGGCCAAATTCATGTCCAAGGGCATCTTATACCACAAAAACCTTTCCAAAACTCCTGGAGACTAAGCTGAGAACAAGCACTTGTAGTACAATTGAAGTATCAATGGAAAAAGAAATGATGAAAGAATTCTTCAGCCATCTTGCTCCAACACGTGGCAACAGACTCTGGTGTGAGAAGTAACTTAAGCTTTATGGTCTGGTAACCATAAGCTTCTACCCTAAATAAATACAACAGATTTCTGGTATTTTGCCATCAGCACCCCTTTGGCTGACTAATACAGCAGCCATCTTCTTATCTTCTAATAACCTGTAATAATATTTAGTTCATATTAGTGAGACCATGCAATATTTGTCCTCTTGTGTCTGGCATTTTTCACTTAGCATAATGTCTTCAAAATTCATCCATGTTATCATATGTGCCCCAATTTTATTTCTTCTTACAGTAGCATAGTATTCCATCATATGTATATACCACATTTTATTTATCCATTCATTGGTTGATGGACACTTGGGTTGTTTCCATCTTTCAGCAATTGTGAATAACACCGCTATGAACATACATGTGCAGATGTCTGTTCATGTAACAGTTTTCAGTTCTTCTGGATATATTCCTAGTAGAGGAATTGCTGGATCATATGGCAGTTCTATATTTTGCTTCCTGAGGAACTGCCAAACTGTCTTCCACAGAGGCTGAACCATTTTGCAATCCCATCAACAGTGAAGAAGTGTTCCTATTTCTCCACATCTTCTTTAGCACTAACTGTTTTCTGTTTTATTAGTAATGGTCATTCTATACAGTGTGAGATGATATCTAATTTTTGTTTTGATTTGCATTCCTCTAATAGCTAGTGATATGGGACATTTTTTTCATATGCTTTTTAGCCATTTGTATTCCTTTTTGGAGAAATGTCCAAGTCTTTTGCACATTTTTTAATTGGATTGCTTGCTCTTTTATTGTTGACTTGAATGGTCTCTTTATATAGAATGGAAATCAAACACTTATCAGATATGTGGTTTCCAAATATTTTCTCCCATTGAGTGGGCTGCCTTTTCACCTTCTTAGCTAAGTCCTTTGAATCACAAAAGTGTTTAAGTTAAAGGAGGTCCCATTTATCCATGTTTTCTTTCATTGCTCGTTCTTTTGGTGTAAGGTTTAAGAATCCACCACCTATCACCTTGTTTTGAAGAGGTTTTCCTACATTTTCTTCTAGGAGCTTTATGCTTTTAGATTTTATAGTTGGGTCTTTGATCCATTTTGAGTTAATTTTTGTATAAGGTGTGAGATAGGGGTCCTCTTTCTTTCTTTTGGATATGGATATCCTGTTTTCTCAGCATCATTTCTTGAATAGATGGTTCTGCCCAAGCTGGGTGGGTTTGACAGGCTTGTCAAAAATCATTTGATCATAGCCGTGAGGGTCTGTTTCTGGACCACCAATTTGGTTCCATTGGCCTATGTGTGTATCTTTATGCCAGTACCATGCTGTTTTTACCATTGTAGCTAGATAATATGATTTAAAGCCCAGAAGTGAGAGTCCTTCAACTTCACTTTTCCTTTTTAAGATGTTTCTGGCTATTTGGGGTCCTTTACCCTTCCAAACAAATTTGATAATTGTGTTTTCCATTTTTTAAAAAACTTATGGTGGAGTTTTTATCAGGATTGCATTGATTGTGAATCTCAATTTGGTTAGAATTGACATCTTAATGATATTTAGTCTTCCAAACTATGAGCTTGGAATGTTCTTGCAATTATTTAGGTCTTTTTAAATTTATTTCAGCAATGCCATGTAGTTTTCTGAATATAAGCACTTTACATCCTTGGTTAAGCTTATTCCTAAATATTTGATTCTATTGCTCACTATAAAAAATGGAAAAATTTCCCTGCATTCCTCTTCAGATTGCACATTATTAGTGTATACAAGCGCCACTGATTTTTGTGTATTGATCTTGTATCCTGACACTAATGAAATCATTTATTAGCTCTAGCAGCACTGTTGTAGATTTTTCAAGACTTTCCAGGTATAGGATCATATCATCTGTAAATAGCATAAGTTTTATTTCTTCCTTTTCAATTTGGAAGCCTTCTATTACTTTTTCTTGCCTTACTGCTCCAGCTAGAACCTCTAGCACTATATAACAGCAGTGGTGACAGTAGAAATCCTTGTTTTGTTCCTGATCTCAGCAGGAAAGTTTTCAGTCTCTCACCATTGAGTACAATGTTAGCTGTGGGTTTATCATGTTGAGGTTTCCTTCAATTCCTATCTTGGCAGTATTTTTATCAAGAAAGCATGCTGTATTTTGTCAAACACCTTTTCTGCTTCACTCAACAGCATCATGTGGTTTTTCTTCTTTGGTTTATTAATGTGGTGTATTACACTGATTGATTTTCTTGTGTTGAACCATACTTGCATGCCCGGTATAAAACCAACTTGATCATATTCTTTTAATGTGTTCATAGATTTGATTAGCAAGTATCTTGTTGAGGAATTTTGCATCCATATTCATTAAGGAAATGGATATTCAATTTTCTTTTTTCTTCTTCTTCTTTAATGTTAGTGTTGAGGGCTGTAAGTTTCCCTCTCAGCACTGCCCTTGTTGCATCCCAAAGTTTCTGATATGTTATTTTCTCATTTCCATTCATCTTGAGATATTTATTGATTTCTCTTGTAATTACTTCTTTGATCCACTGATTATTTAGGATTTTGTTGTTTAATCTCCATATGTTTGTGAATTTTCCCTTTTTTCACCTCTTGTTGATTTCTATTTTTATTCCATTATGATCAGAAAAAGTGCTTTGTATAATTTTGATCTTATTAAATTTATTGAGATATGCTTTGTAACCCAACATATAGTCTATCCTGGAGTAAGATCCATGAGCACTTTAAAAGAATGTATATTCTGCTGTTTTGGTGTGCAATGTTCTGTATGTGTCTATTAGGGTTAGTTCATTTATCATATTGTTCAAGCTCTCTGTTTCTTTATTGATCCTCTGCCCAGATGTTCTATACAATGCTGACAGTGGTGTATTGAAGTCTCTAACTATTATAGAGACATCTATTTCTCCTTTCAGTAATATCTTTATCTGGCTTTGGTATTAGGGTGATATTGGCTTCATAGAAAGAGTTTGGTAGCTTTCCTTCTTGTTCAATTTTTTGGTAGAGTTTGAATAAGATTTATATCTATTTCATCTGAAATAAATATAACTACTCCAACTTCATTTTGATTACTGCATATTTTCACCTATGAAACCATCTCATCCTGGGCTTTTCATTTTGGGAAGTTATTTGATGACTGTTTCAATCTCTTTACTTTTGATTGGCTTATTGAGGTCTTCTCTTTCTTCTAGGGTTAGTGTAGGTTGTTTGTATTTTCCTAGGATTTTTTTTCCATTTCTTCTCCACTGTCTAGTTTGTTGGCGTACAATTTTTCATAGTATCCTTTTATGATCACTTTTATTTCTATGGGGTAATAATGTCCCCGTTTTCATTTTTTATTTTATTTATTTGCATCTTCTCTCTTTTTTCTTTGTCAGACTAGCTAAGGGTTTGTCGATTTTGTTTATCTTCTCAAAGAATCAACTTTTGGTTTTGTTAATTCTCTCTGTTATTTATTTGTTCTCAATTTCATTTATTTCTGCTCCAATCTTTGTTATTTCATACCTTCTGCTTGCTTTGGGAATAATTTGCTCTTCTTTTTCTAGTTCTTCCAGCTTGTAGTTGGGTAATTGATTTTAGCTCTTTCTTCTTCTTTAATGTAAATGTTGAGGGCTATAAGTTTCCCTCTCAGCACTGCCTTTATTGCATCACAAAGTTTCTGATGTTATTTTCTCATTTTCATTCATCTTGAGATATTTATTGATTTCTCTTGCAATTACTTCTTTGACCCACTGATTATTTAAGATTTTGTTGTTTTATCTCCATATATTTGTGAATTTTCCCTTTTTCCACCTCTTGTTGATTTCTATCTTTATTCCATTATCATCAGAAAAAGTGCTTTGTATAATTTTGACCTTGTTAAATTTATTGAGATATGCTTTGTGACCCAACAAGGTTCTGTATATGTCTATTAGTGTTAGTCCATTTATCATATTGTCCAAGCTCTGTTTCTATATTGATTCTCTGCCCAGATGTTCTATCCAATGCTGACAGTGGTGTATTAAAGACTCTAACTGTTATTGTAGAGAGATCTATTTCTCCTTTCAGTTTTGCCACTGTTTGCCTCATGTAATTTGGAGCATCCTGGCTAGGTGCATATACTTTTATGATTTTTATATATTCTTGGTGAATTGCCCATTTTATTAATATATAATGCCCTCCTTGTCTCTAATAACAGTTTTGCTTTTAAAGTCTATTTGATCTGATATAAACATAACTACTCCAGCTTTTTTTTTGGTTACTGCATGTGTGGAATATCCTTTTCCAGCCTTTCACTTTAAATCTATCGGTATCCTTGTGTCTAAGGTGAGTCTCTTATAGGCAACATATAGATGGCTCATATTTTCTTATCCTTTCTACTAGTCTGTGTCCTTTGATTTAGGAGTTTAATCCATTAACATCCAATGTTATTACTATAAATGCAGCTCTTTCTTCACCCATTTTGACCCTTGGGTTTTATCTGTCATATTTTATTTTCACCACTCATTTTACACTTTTATTTACTTTTACTTATGCAATCTTCATTTCTAGACTCTCTTCCAAGCCTTTTTCCTGTCTTTTCTTTTCAGGCTGTAGCCCTCCCTATAGCATTTTCTACAAACACAGTCTCTTGGATACAAATGCTCTCAGTTTCTGTTTATCTGTGAATATTCTAAATTTGCCATCATTTTTGAAAGACAATCTTGCCAGACATAAGATACTTGGCTGACAGTTTTACTCTTTCAGTATCTAAATATATCATACCACTGCCTTCTTGCCTCCATAGTTTCTGATGAGGAATCATCACTTAATTTTATTGGGTATCCCTCATATGTTATGCATCACTTTTCTCTTACTGCTCTTAGAATTCTCTTTTTGTCTTTGGTGTTTGACATTCTGATTAGTACATGTCTCAGAATTGGTCTTTCTGGATTTATTCAGATGGGAGTACATTTGCTTTTTGGACACAGCTATCTATGTCTTTCAGCAGGGTTGGGATATTTTCTATCATTATTTCTTCAAATATTCCTTCTATCCCTTTTCCATTCTCTCCTCCTTCTGGGACACCCATGACATGTCCTTTATGGAGTGGGAATGGAATTACAGGTGCCCAATAGTTCAGTTCATGTACGCCAAAAGTGCCTGCTGTTGCCCAGAGAGGCTGAGGAAACACCAGTGACCTCCTAACTTATTGGGAGGTGAGGGTGGATCCACAGGCTTAAAGTACCCTGTAGGCTTAATCCCTGTAGGCTTAAAGTACCTGCCATTGCCCAGAGAGGCTGAGAGAATGCCAGTCCCCTCTTACCCTATTGGGGTTTGGGGGTGGATCTATAGGCCCCCAACAGTCCAGTCTGTGTAGGCCAAAAGTGTCTTCCATTGCCTGGAAAGGCTGAGGAAGCACAGCCCCCCTCTTATCCAACTGGGGGGTAGGGATGGAGCTACAGGTATCTGGGCATCCAGTCTGTTTGAGCTGAAAGTGCCTGAAGTTGCTGAGAGACAGTGATGAGACACCAGCCTCCTCCTATCTTATGGGGGTCGAGGCATGGAGATGGAATCAAAGGCACTCAAGAAACCAGTTGTATGGGCTGAAAGTGCCTGCATTTGTCCAGAGAGGCCAAGGAAACACAGCTCCTCTCCTATTCTATTGGGGGGCGGGGATGGAGCCCCACATGTCTGACTATTCAGTCTGGGCCAGCAAAAAGTGCCTGAGTTTCCTGGTGAAGATGCTGCAGGTCCTCCCAGCTTCTTCCCTGCTGAAGGTGGGGCTGGAGCCTCTGCTAGAGCTGTAATCCGATCTAGGTGGAAAGAAGCTGGTCTCTACCTTCACTGTGACTTTCAGTCAGCCCTGCTTCCCTTCAAGCTGGGGGTGGAGTTAAAATGATGGCTACCAGCTTCTTTCCAACTTGGACTGGTTCAAACTTTAGCTTTTCTTAGGATTATACTTTAGCCAGCCAAATTTACCAATCAGTAACTGACGCTGGTGGCCAACCATCTCTTCCTCCCCCATTTTTAGGAAATGGAACTTCCAACTTCAGCCACAGAATAGCTCCTGAGGCAGCTTGCGCCACCAGTGGAGGATGGGCACTGACCTCCGTGGCATAGTGTGCTCTACTCATGCAACTTCACTGCAGATGGTCAGTCTCCTCCTTCCATTCTTTCAAGGCTGTTGCAGGATGCTCTTCTGTTTTCCTGGGCCCACCAAACAATTGCTTTAGATAGCTCCGTTTAGATTACTAACAGCCCTGTAGGACGAGCTGACTTTTGGAATGCTTTACTCAGCCATCATCTTGCCCCCATCTCTACCTATTTATTTTCAAACTAGGATGATTTGAGTGATCTTTGCTGCTTACAAATAAGTTAATATTATAAATAAATGTAAATACATGTATGTAATCAAGAAAGAAACTAATTTTATTTTTCTAGTTTACTTATTTACACATTTATTTAAATATTCAAGGTATATGTTAAGATGACCATTTTGACATTTAATGGCCCTTCTTTTCTTTTTCTAAGCGCCTTACTAATGTGAAGTTTACACTGGTTTCCTCTCCTTCTGGTTGTTTCCCTTTTAATTTTCTATAAGATTTGCTTTTTCCTCCTCAGATTTAAACCCATCTTATTCTCTACAAAAGGGCACAAAGTAGAACACAAGTCCCCTGATCTACTGTGGTAATATTAGATCACAGATAGAGAGGTCAAGAACAAAAAGTACACTGCAAGGGATCCTCAGGAGCTCAGAAACAAACTCTATTCCTATGAGTTGTAGAAAGTTGAGCTCAAACATTAAGTAGCAGTACTCATGTGTCTGAAAATCTCAGCCTATATCATTCACCACAGTCACTAGATGGGAAGTGATTTGAAATTTCTTTCACTTAAGAACCATTTGATCCATGGTATTTTCTTATTGGTCTTTGTTAGGAATAAATAATGTCAACTCTGTGTGTATCTTAAGTTCTACAGTCTTGTGTAGCCACCGGCTAATGTACCTGTAGAGGCCTTCCAAAGTAGGATACCCCAGGAAGTCTCTTATGTGTCCTTTGAAATGAGCCCAGGAAGTTTTCTGCTTCACTACTACTTTCCATTCCTTGTTTCTCTGGCTTTTTATCAATGTTCCCTGCCTTGTTTCTGTTTGTGGAGTATTATTGTGGCCTCCAGGAACTGCTCAGCTATCTGGCAGCCTTACCTCTGCTTGAAGTGCCACCATTTTTGCTGGTTCATCAGCCAACAAATATTTATGGAGCTCCTACTGTGTGCCTAGCACCAGTGTACATTTTGGTGATGAAAGCAAATATCCCTGCCTCTGTGGATTTTAAATTTCAGTGAGGAGACACAGGAAACCAGTAAGTGGATGAAAAATGAATAAATGAAGGAATGGATGAGTGAACATATTTAAAAATCAGGAAATTTCAAAACTGAATTAGTATAAAGAAAATAAAATAA
This sequence comes from Cabassous unicinctus, assembly GCA_029593785.1. NCBI lineage: Eukaryota > Metazoa > Chordata > Mammalia > Cingulata > Chlamyphoridae > Cabassous > Cabassous unicinctus. The sequence continues at coordinate 34,679 of JAQZBX010009522.1, read as the reverse complement.
GTTAATGTGGTTACAGAAGTAGGTTAGGTAGAACATCTAGGGCTTTTGACCTGAGGTTGGAATGATGGCAAGACCGTGTGAAAATTCCAAGCAGATAAAGGAATAAGAAACAAAGCTCTGAGAAAGGAATAAGGCTGGTTTGTTCAATGCACATACAGAGGCTACTATGACTAAGGTGCAGTAAAATTTAGGGAGAATAGAGGAAGATAAAGGAACAGTAGGTTGGGGAAAAATCACTAGGACTTTTAGGACTTGGAATGGAGCCTTGATTTTATTCTGGTTGAAGGGGGTTATTTTAAACAAGGGAGTGACCTGGTCTTATTCATGCTTTAGAAAGAGTCCGGGCTGCTGTGTAGCAGATGAACTGTTTGGAAAGGGTGATGGTGGTTGTGGATTCATGTTAGGAAAGGGTGGAGACAGAGAAACTAAGAAGCTGTTGTGAAACTCCAAATAAGAGATGAGGTTGCTAGGACCAGGAATACAGCAGGAGATGGTGGGCAATATAATAGGTTTGTGATATATTTAGAACCAAAAGAACTAATTGATGGATTGGATACACTCTACATCATATGGGGTGTGAGGTAAAGAATGGAATTAAGCATGACTTCTAGGTTTCCAAACTGAATTTGAGAGGAAAGAAGAATCATGAAATGCCTATTAGGCATTCAAGTGGCAGTGTTGAGTGAGAAGTCTAGAGTATCTTAAACTTCCTGTCCCAGGCACTAACTCAGCTTAGCACCAGAATGTCCTAGGTACCAGGGTGGCAGGATGCTCTACTATCCAGTGGGTGGTGGACAATATCTTTTTGTTATTACCCTTCCCTTATCAGGTTCCAGAGCAGTGTTTTGTGTATGTGTGTGCCCAAATGCATGAATGAATCTGAATTAAAACCAGTAAGTCACACTCAGAATCATTTGCCTCTTCTGAACCTATGGCTTTGTGCCTGCATCAAGCTTGTTTTGCCACCTCTCATTTTCCTTCTTGGTGAATTCTTTCACATTAGGTTCCTCTATTAGTTGACTATTGCTGCAGTAATAAATTCTACAGATTTATTGGCTTGAAACAAAACTCATTTCTTAACACACAGGCTGGTTCTCTTCTCTGGGCTTCACAAGCTGAACTCAAGCTGTTGGCAGGACTGTGGTCCTTTCTGGAGGCTCTGGAGATGAATCTGTTACAAGTTCATTCAGGCTGATGTACAATCCAGGTCTATGGGGTTGTAAAACCGAGGTCCCCACTTGATTGCTGGTGGTGAGCTTGGATTCAAGTTCAGCTTCTGAGGCCATTCACATTCCTTGGCTTGTGGCAACCCCATCCCTCCATCTTCAAGGCCAACAATGGTGAATAAGAGCCCTTCTCATACTTCAAGTTTCTATGACTTTTCCTCCTGCCTCATTTCTCTTCTGATTACCTCTTCTAATGTGCTTTTCTGTAAAAAGCTGGAAAACATTCTCTATTTTTAAGGGCTCATTGGGTCTATCTGGATATTCCAGGATAATTTCTCTATTTTAAGGGCCCATGTTTAATATCAATTTCAAGGAACAGTTGCTAGTAGATATTATTTTAATGTCTTAATGATACTGGTAGCCTGAAAATTGAGAAATTTTTACCAGGCATAAGAAGTTTCAGCTTGCTTTTCAATCAGTCTGAATACAATAAGATTTATATGTTACTCTCGCTTGACTCTGACATTATCTGATCAGGAATTGTGGAGACAACACCTTCTTTTCCACAGTTCTCTTTACTCTTACCCCTAAGATCTGCATCATCAAGTTTACTCATCTGCGGATTCATCAAGCTAGAAAATACAATATGCTCTAAAGGAATTTGGATTTTCAGATATCCAATGGGCACCTAGGAGACTTATTTTGTAAACAGCAACAACTTCTAAGAATCTCACAGATAGAGATAAGCAGATTTGGAAAGGAATCAGTAGTTTGTGGGGTGATCCTGAGCTTAGAGAAAATTCTAAATGAAGCAAACTTTTGAAAGAGCAAATGGATGCTTGGGGAGGAGTTGGAGAAGAAAGAGATGATTTTGTTCTAATTTGTTCTATTGGGAGGTCCCCTGGTTTGAGCCTGGATTTGGAGCACATTCCCTGATGGGACAATTCTCATTTCATCCTAGCCCCCATCTATCCCTCAGCAGAGGGCCTCGATGCACCCAAGCTACTATTCCATTCTTCTGTATACAAGTGGTGCCATATACATCTCACAAGACAGACATGTTAATAATAATAATTTAAAAAATATGAGTAAACCTGTTATTCTACCTCAAAGGGCTAATTGGTCAAGGACTAAGAACAATTCTACCACACTGCTTTCAACCTAAGTGAAGTCAGTTTGCCTACCTCTTATATTTTATACTGAAGACTATATTCTTTTGGGTTCCCTGAAATCACCCAAACCTAAAATTAGGGGCTATAAATAATGGAACCTAATAAACCTTGAGAATAGCTTGATAAATCTGATTTAGACTGGCTGAATAGTATTTTTGACTGTTTTTAGTGTCACAAATATAAGACATATTTCACTATTAGTAAAGAGGAGGGAAAAATGGGGGAGGGAAAAGATGTCTTAGTTTGCCAGGTTTCTATGACAAATGCCACACAATGAGTTGGCTTAAACAATAAGGATTTATTAGCTACAGTTTCAGAGGCTAGAAGTCCAATGTCAAGGTATTGGCAAGGCAATGAATGGTTTCTCCCCCAAGTCTGTAGAATTCTGGTGCTGGCTTGGCACAATATTGGGGTTTCCTTGGCTTGTGTCTCTGCGTCCCCAATACACAATGATCTTTCTCTCCTTTGTCTGCTCTTTTGGTTTCTGCTGACTTCTAGTTTCTTCCTGTGACTTCTCTAACTTAGAGCTGCTAGTTTCTTCTATTTGGCTGCCAGGAATATGGATTAAGACCCAACCTGATTCAGCTGGCCATGCCTTAACTAGTAATAACATCTTCAAATTATCCTATTTAGAAATAAATTCACACCCATAGGATCGTGGATTAAAATTAAGAAAAGCCTTTCATTGGGGTACATAATTCAACCAGCTGCAGGAGGAAAAGGAGAAAAAATGTCTTTGGACTTCTGGAGGAAAGAGTGGCTGTGATGGCTTTGCTGCCTGCCTGGGAGGCAGTGGGCCTCGTGGAGTTCCACTGGTGCCTCAGTTCTAACTGTGCAAGCTCTTCTGAAATGATAAGCTGTTAAATTTATGGTATTTAGAAATCTCAAAATACCTGCTCCCTTTCACTCCAGCCCTTCAAAATCTTTTAAAATGAAGGCAATGTCTGATAAAGATAACTGCCAAGTCATTTGAGCAAACACTGATTAAGTCTCCACTAAGTCCCAAGCCCTATTTTGAGTTTATTCTACAGGTTTGGATCATACCATTGAGAAGGTGGGTGAATCTGCACTGAAAAACAGAAATAACACCTGGTGGTTTGAGACCTGCCCTGGGTCTGTATGATCATGCTAACACAGTGTCTCCTTCCATATATCTCTAGACAATCCTTCTAGAATTAACAGCAATATTCAGATTTGGTAAGAGGCAAGGAGATTCCAGATGTAACCAATTAAATAATTTTAATATTCACTGATGGTGAATTGACGTGTTTCCTTGTATTAGCATTCTGTAAATGCATTTATTTATTTAAAAGAATTGGAAGAGAGATATGCTGTTCTTTATCATTAGCATTCAATGGACTATGTAATTATTAGTTGGAGTTCTTGCTATACAGCCCCTGTAATAAAGGTTTGGTAGCCTTTCATACACTATTGATTTGTTATCCAAGCTCAGGGAAAAGCTTGTGTTATTAGAGTGAGATAATATTCTGTCGTAATAAAACAAAATGCTCTGTGTACTTCTGTTCCTCACTGTTTTCTTTAGTTTTTCTTTTGCTGCACTAAACATTTGTACTCAAGAATTCTTACAAGTTAATAAAAAGACGCAGTTTCATAGTGATGAGTAAATGTGGCTCTGTAGTATATGTATGCAGACACTGTATAGGTTGTCCTTTGTGAATTTTACTTAAACTAAATTATAATGAGCTCATTATTTGGGGTGGGAGAAGAAGCAAGCAAAAAGGAAGCAGTAAAGGAAGGTTTGGTTGCTTAGTGAGTGGTTTTGTGTGTGTGTGTGTGTGTGTGTCACCCAATATTAAACTCTTCTTTAGCAATAGGGACAAGTGAAAAACTTCCTGAAAAAGACAGGAAAAACTTCCTGAAAAAGTGAGGTCTGCTATATGGCCACTTTAATAATTGCCTTTGTGGTAAAAATATCTGGACTGCACATCACCCATATAGGGGGAGTGTAGTCACCAGTTCATTCACAGCAAAGGAGAGTGATATTTTCTAATACCCACTAACCTCTCCTCACCACCAGCATAAAACTTTCAGGATCTGAGTCTAGTAGGCCATATTTATCAATTTAGGAGAAAGAGCTACACTCTAAAACTGAGGCAGGGAGCATTACACAACCTCAGGACCTTTGCATGCATTTCCAAATGCAAGATAATAAAAAATAACTTTTCCCAATAACCAAATTCATATTGTAATTGTGCCTTTACCCACCATTTATTGACTTCTGACTCAACATAATTCCTTGTACTTGTTCACTAAGATAAACTTAGATAAGTGTTCTACATTCCAGCAGATAAACTCTACTAGGGGAAACATATGAATATCATTGCTTGGAACTCAAGACCTGAGAGTTGCTAAAGGTAAAGTATAATAAACAAATGCTATGGAAGTCTGGAGAAGTGCATAATTGCCCAGAATGGAAGGACCAGAAAAGCTTCCATGAAGGAGATGGCAGCAAGGTTGAATCTTCTTTTATGGATAGACTCATACAATTAGGAGGATGAGAATGAAGGCATTCACAATCTTGAATTAAGGATAGCAAGATTCAGAGGTGTAAAAAGTACTTGGTGTGTTAGGAAATTGCAGGTGTGTGGGGAGTTTTAAGTGGGAGAGGAGGAATTGTGGAAGAGGAAAATGGAAAATATGCTAGAGTTCATTCATGTATGGCTTGGGATTCTAGTATAAGGAGCCTATTCTATTATTTGGCAGAGTGAATCCAATCAGAGGATTCTGAGCAGGGGATTTTGAATGAAGAATGAACACTCTTGGTATTCTAAAGGATGATTTTGTAAGGGGCTGATGAGAAATAGAAAATTAGTAACAGTTTAGCTACTGATCAGTAATTAGTAAAAGTTTAGTTGGTGGGGAGCCTGGGACAGGGTGTTAGCTTTTGGGAAGGAGAGTTAGCACTGGCATTTTCAAAGGTTTGGGGCCTTCAGGAACACTTTATAGAGCACTGTTATTTACTGGCAGAACATCAATGTAATTTAGGGATTATGGGTTTTGCAGAAGGGACATATTGTGAAGTTATTACTAACTGCCAGTCCCGCTATTATAGTTCATTTGGATTGCTCCATCTCACATAACAGGAGGAATTCAGCATCCTGACAGTGTCATCCATATATTTCTCACATGGGCCTAAAAGCCAGTCTGTTAACTATTAGAATCAGCTGTCGTTTCTCTTTTTCTCCCCACCTGTCTTCCACCCAACTTCCTCACTTTCAAATCCTTGCTCAAAAGCCCAGCCTGAGAAGGCTAATAACTGTGCCAAGGGAGCTACCTCTGGATGCTCTCAGTTTAGAATCCTTGGGGTGCCAAAGTGAAATGAGGGTCCAAGCAGGGAAAGGAAACACTCCTGCCTCAGTTCATTCCTAACCTCTGTGCTTTGAGGCTCTAGGGGCAGAAATTCAGTCCCTCTTGAAAAGCTTTGTCAGCTTCTGCCTCTTAGTCTTAGCTTCAAGATGCCCAATACCATTCGCATGCACTCAGGAGGGACTTATGGAAGAATTTTGGAGTTGTTCCATCTCTTTCATCCTCTGCTTCCTCCAAATATAACCCTTTCCCCACCAAAATTCTTTTTTCACATAGATAAAAAATAATTACTGGGCAATGTAGAGTCTGACTCCACGTTTCGATGTTGGGCTGTTGAGCTTTGAACTCTCATCCTTGCCTCTTCCCCTTCTGCCCACATTCGGGCAAGCTGGTAAGAGCCTGGATGCTCCCCCAGCTTTGGTGCTGACGGGAAGTTCAAAGCCCAGACAGGCCCCTTCCCTGAGTCCCACGCTGACCACCATTGAACCCTAAGCCAGTCTCCTTTCAGTGCTCTGGCACACCTATTTGAACCAACTTGGGAAGCCTGCCTTGATCTCTCCAGAAAGCGTCATTGTATGAATAGTCAGCCTTTTCAAACCCTCTTCATATAGTTATGGTGTCGTCAGTCTTAAAAACCAAAACAAATTTGGGGAGGGGATTCATCCATCTGTGCATGCAGGTTGGGCAAGACATATAGTATGTGTGTTTCTCCATCTGCAGCTGGACTGAAGAGATGTGATCTTATGAATACAGAGTGACGGAGCCGGAATGAAAAAAGATAATCTACTCCCTTTCTTTTACCTTATTTTTAGCAAATTAAATATAAACATAGCTTAAAATCTCAACTGGATAAAGCTTATAATGAAAAACAGACCCAAGTAATATTGTGACTATTTTTTATTAACTTAATTAATTAGCTTTTTCTCTGTTTCCATTCCCTCTCTGGGACTTCCATTAAAAATTACTGAAATTCCTGGACTGTCATAAAATTTTTTTGTTACTTTTTGTTTTGATTTTTAATTCTTTTCCCTTTGCTATTCTTTTTGTTTTATGTTAAGAAATATTTCCTTGGGTATATCTTCCAACATGCTATTGATTTTTAAAATGTAATTTCCAAGTGCACCCTCTCATTTCCTATCTTCAGCTTTTGGATGTTCACTTTTTAACATCCTCTTCTAGTTTCGTAGATGTGATATACACTCCTATGTATTTGAAAATGTTAATTATATTCTTGTATTTTAATATTTAAAGACTTTTTATTTATACCTTTGTCACTTTTGGTGTCACTCAAATTAATAGATATACCTTTACAAGAAAATGTTTAGTGATAAATTCATCAGTAAAAAATAAAGTAAAATGCTTATTAAATTAAAAGTTTTATCTTTCTTTGGATTTACTTTTGTTAAATTTAATCTGGCATACAACCAAGCAGTGAAAAAGTTGAGTATTTTTATGAAAGAATATTTGGTGAGCTACACAGTTAAGAAAAATCAACTTGAGAAAAAAATGTCTTTGGCAATTGATTTGGATAAAGGATTCGGTTATGAATTATGCCTGCCAGAGAAGAAGAATTCAACCTCTTAAAGTATTAGTAACTCATGCCTGATAAGGGGAAGTGGAAATAATACACAGGTGCTACCACTAGTTGGAAGCTCTCATCAAGAGTGTTCTGAGGCCTTCAGTGGTTACAACCTCTACTGCACATTCCTCCTTTGGCTTAGGACAACAAGGACGCATTTGGTGACTTACCTACTACACACAAGGTGTAGCTGGGAGCTGAGGGCACAAGCAGCCATTGAAAATGCTTTGTGCTCAACCTTTTGGGACTCTGTCTATTAATGTCTTTTCAAATGGTAACAAACTATACATTATTTTTATCTCTTATTTTCTTCAAAACACTATTAAATAATTACTGATGGCGATGAAATTGTAGACAAAAATGACAACCGATTAAAAAAAAAATAGTTTTCAAAGCAATAAAATAAAAAATGTACACAAACAGGAGAGGAGACTAACATTTATAGAGCAACTAGGTAACAGCAGCTAGAATTAGATCCTGATCTCCGTTTTACAAATAGGGCACAGCCTCTTAGAGGCAGGGAAATTGACTTGGCTGACATTCTGAAGCTACTTAGTGGCAGACAGAGATTTAACCCAGACTGCCTTACTACAAAGATGGTCACTTTTTTCACATTTAAAGTTAATGTATCTGCATTTACAAACGTGAAATAGTGATTAGATATATTCAACGTTTCTGTATTCTGCTTATCAAATGTATTACAAAATGTTATAATGCCCTGGCTTTAACCTTGGTATTATTGTCTCAAAAATTAAATTGCAAAAAGGTAAAGTATCTCCAAACCCAATACAACCATAGCTCCTGTTTCATGGCCTGCACATTTCCATAACCTGTACCACTCACAAAGCAAATTCACACTAAATATCTCATGTAAAATTATTTTCAGCCTTTTGGGATTTCCTTAGAACCCAGTGAATCATCTCTAACCATGCACAAGTACAATCTGTTCTTGGTTTTCCTACATCTATCCCTATGTCAACACTGCAGGAGTACATCTAGATAATTCTTTATTGGCTAGTGAAAATTATCTCATGAGAAAAAGTGAAATCTGTAGAAAAGTTTTCAAAATCCAAACTGATAGTTTATTCAGTTTGGTTAATGTAAGAAAATAGAGTTTGGGTGGTAGAAAACATATTCCTTAAAGTATAATAAGAATACAAATATATAAGACTTTGTGGAAGAAACAAGCAAGGATGATCAACAATTGAGTAACAAGTTAATAACAGGAGAAGACAAAGGAACCCAGAAACAACGATCAAAGCAAATCTAAGGGCTCATTACACTAATGAAAGAAGATTAAAATAGGGACTACTGTATTTATTCACTCATTCTCTAATTCATTTACTTATAAACATTGCTGACTGCCTACCCATTTATGATATTTTGCACTCTCACCAAGGAACTTTCAACATCGTGAAGGAAAATTGCAATTAATAGTAACTGCCATTTTTTGAATGCTCTATATAGAGTAGGCATTATGCAATGCACTCCATAAACAAGACTTCATTTAATCTTTACCAGAACAGTGATAAAGGATCTATTACTAGTTCCATTCTACAGATATGGAAACTGAGGCCCAGAGATAGTAAGAAGGTAGCACAAGGTCATATAGTCAATGAGTTAATGTCAGGACTTTAATCTAATTCAAAGATGATACTGTACATGATCAATGGTATGATGTGAGTAAGAATGGTGAAATTCAAGAATGTTTTAAAGTAAGCATGGTCTGAGCTCAGGCCTGAAGTAAGGGAAGGAGTCATGCACAATTTTACTGTCAATAAAGTAGAAAGAAGCCAATAAAAGACAATGAGTTTTGATGATGATTATTATAATATACAGTTGGTAAAGCAGAGTTTTTAGGATAAAGCTGGATTCATCTGGAGCCCATAACCCTAAATGACGCATAACCCATTTTTCAGTACTAGTCTCCAACTGCAATAGATTACCACTTACTACTCAAAATTCCAAATTCTTTGCATTTGCACATTTTTCATATTCTACTCATCATGCGGCATTTATTCCAATGTATACTTGGAAAATTGCTATATGCAGTATTTCACAACCTCCCCATGTCTATACAAAGGAGGTTTAGATTTAAAACACAATGTACTTAACTATCCATTTCATTTTGAACAAGCTTTATATCTTTATGTGTCTCCATTTTATTACTCAAAATGGAGATAATTGTATCTTAGCTATATAGGGACAGACGACTAGAAAATGTAGTTCCTTGAGTTCCATCCTACCTCATGCCTTTATATCATCTTTTATTTCTGTTATTTTATTCATTTTTCTGGGAAATTATGTGCATTTGAGAACCTTTACCTATATCCATTAATCTCTGTTTCTTCCACTGATAGGTAAGCATAAAACATTGATTAGAATGAAGTATCTCGATGAAAAAATTTAATAAGGTCAGGAAAATATGGTCCAACCCAGGCCAAACCAATGAATTTAACAGAATATTAACTCATTGTTTTTGTGATAAATTATATTAACAAATGTTATAAGGCTGTTCCAACATTCTTAACAAACCTCTAGTTAGTTTTGACATACTATTCTTTCAAAATATTCCCAGAGTTTTTAGTAATTGATTTAAGATTATTCACATCTGCATTCATAACTATTTTTCATTCATAAATGTTTCCATTATGGTTAGGAGTTTTTGTTTCTTTGTTTTCTACCTTTCAAGATTTGGAAATAATGATAGTTAATGTATAGAGATGACAATTAATTTAAATATTTTGTTAAACTATATTTCACGGTCAAAAAAAATAATGACATGGCACTTTGCAAGTACTCTCACTCCACCAGCGTAAACAGAATTTATGTGGTTTACCTACTCCTATTTTATACCCTACCTACAGATTTCACTGATGTACCTAGAATTTTAATTTTAGAATATTATTACTTTTATCTTTACTTTATGCCTCTCCTAATTCAGAAATCCTTTTTAATGTTAATATAGGGAAAATTTTGTAGTTTGAAATAAGTTGTGCTGATGTCAATTTTCATGGCAGTTTATTCTATAAAATGCTGTCCCCTTTCTGAAGTTATTTCATAATTCTGAAAGCTATCATTATTCCTCAAATTTTAATCTAATAACTTTAGAAAATAACACTTGATTATATAATATGCAAAAGGAGAAAAGTAATACATTCACATATTGCTATATATGGTAGATATGGCTAATTGTCTATTTGGGTGCAATTCAAAGGAACTATTCTTCTCAGATGCCCTCGGAATTAAGAGTATCCATGCCACATAATCCTGTCATTGTACTATAAGTAGACACATGCTAAAATTTCAGTTATTTGCTTTCCTTATTCAGACACTAGTCTATCCTTCTTCCTTTCTTTTGACTTCCCAAAAACACAAATGTGATTAATGGAAGAGATGTAATAGACCTGTTGCACCATCCTTGGAATATCTATCTGCAGAACTGTTATTGCAAGAGATAATAATAATATATGCTACTATTACTTGGGTTTTACCTCACTTGAAGTATAACATAGTGATAAAAATCATGCCTTCTGGAGTCAAACTGTTCAAATACTTACTAGTTATGTGATCTTGGGAAAGTTATTTAACCTCACCTTTTTTTCAGTTTTCCAATGTATAAAGTGAAGATAATTATGCTCTGAAGATGAAATGGGTAAATTTTATATATGTAAAAGCACTTTAGTCTAAAGCTTTTAATCTAAAGACTTGCACTTGAAATAATGTCAGTGCAGTTGACTTATCATCACCTTTGCTGAGAAAAAATTATTAAAGCTGGATAAGATGTTTTAAAAATATATTTTTATGACAGGGGTTGTGAACTTACAAAACAATCATGCACATGTATAGAATTCCTATACAACAACCCTTTGCCAACACACCAACCTGTTGTGGAACATTTGTAACAGATTATGAAATAATACTATCAGACTATTACCACTAACTATGGTCTGTAGTGTACATTTGACATTTTTTTTACATACCCCCTGTTATTTACACAGTACATATTTGACATTGATTTAAGAATATTACAGTATTTCTGTTATATTATGTCACATTAATTGTATTTTTCCCACGCTTCTCCACATTCCTACCATACTGCAATAGTGACGTACATCCGTTCTAGTTCACAGGACATTCTTGCATTTTTACTATAAACCACGGTGCTTCAAAAGCTGAAGCAGTTTTAGAAAAATATTAGAATGTGTCAGAAAGCAATAAAGGCAACCAGGATATGAGAGATCGTGATCTAAGATAGAAGGTAAACTCAATGATGTAAGTAAGACTTTCTATACAGCTTCTGATGCTCAGCCGTTTGCTGATTCACGGTACAGGCACAAAGGCCAAATTAAAAGCACATCCCTAGAGCTTGTGGCAATCTCACCGGACAATGGAGGCAAAAATTGGAGTTCAGGGCTACCAAATCATCCAAGACATAACGGGCAAAGATCACAGAGAAAAAGGAAACCACAGAAAAGCGAGTAAATATTCTTAAAAAAATTTACATTTCAAGTATCTGAAAACTCCTAAGATGCACATATTAGAAGACATTTTTTAAAACATAGAAGAAGTTGTCAGAAAAGACAAGGAAAGCAGATGGTAAGGGACTAAATACCAAAGCAGTTTTAAAAGACTTCTGGTTCTGGGAAAAAATAGAGATTAGGTCTAGGGCTGCTAATTAGGAAGCATCCAGGATTTTAATTGAGACTTCTAAAGGGCCACACCCTAATAATATGGGCAAACCAGAAATCAATAGGCTTCAACTAGATTAAGATGATATGCCTGTACTCTATTTGCATATTAGGAAAATATCCTCCTTCAAGGAAAATAATATCATGCAGATCCTCTACGGCTTTCACTTTCAACATTCTAGATTCAATAAAAAATAACAACCATGCTAGGAAATAGAACAAAAAAATTGAACAGCAATAAAAAATACAGATATTAGAAACAGAATCATAGGTGTTCCATATTGCAATTATCAGACTCATAATTTAAAATAATTTAAAATAATAATTAAAAAAAAACAGATGAAAATGGATAATTTAACCTGAAAACTGGTACTCTCCAAAAAGTGGAATTTCTAAAACTAAAAAATCTGATTAAAATTAAAAATTCAATAAATAGTTTTCATAAGAAATAGATACACCTAGTCATAATAATAGCAAAATCAAGAAAATAGATTAATAGAAAATACCCAGATTGAAGCACAAAGAAATAAAAAAACATAAACTATACAAAGAATATAAGAGACACATGAGACATGGTGTTAAGTGTAACATACTTATAATTGGAATACTAAAGGAAAAGGTGAGAAACATTATAACAGGGGCAATATGTGAAGACAGGAAAATCAATAAATTTTTATAAAGCTCATAGATATTATTATGCTTAGGTACATTAATTTCTAAACTATCTAAGCAGGATAAATTCAAAGATAAATACCTCTAGTCATATAATAGTAAAACTATTGAAAACTACAAGAAAATTGAAAATTGTAAAGAGCAATCAGAACAACAAAAGCATGTCTCTTTATAGGGGCAAGAGCAAGAGGAACAGCTGACTTTTAAATGCAAACTGCAGAGGCCAGAAGGAAATTGTATGGACGCTTTGAAATGGTCATAGGAAATAAATCTTAGCTAGAATTTTAAACTAAAAACATTCTGTAATAATGAAGATTAAACAAATCAAATTTTAGAAAAAAATTTTAGGTAATCCTTTGCAAGCAGAGTCTCACTAAAAATACCCTAAAGTCAGAAGGAAGATGATCAAAGAAGGAAACATAGAAATGCAGGAATACTGAAGAATGGCAGAAAATAAATATGTGAGCAATTCTAAATGATTATTGCCAATAAAATACAATAAAACAACAGTAATAGTGTGTGGTGTTAAAGTATTTGAAGACTTTAAATACTGGACAAACATAGCACAATAATGTGTTGAAGGGGGTAAGTTATGGTGTGCTTTAAGAAACATGCTCTGTCCTGGAAATGAAAAACATCTATTTTTAACGTAGAATACAGCACATTATGATGCATGGCTTAAAAACTAAGGTAATCACTAAATTATTAATTAAAGAATGCAAAACTAGAAAACTCTATACAGGAAGAAATGAATAATTAAAAGTATAAAGAAAAGATATCCTACACAAACACGAACCAAAGACAGCTGATGTAGCTATACTAATATCAAATTGTTTTGAAGGCAAGAAACACTACCAGAGCAAGAGATATTTAATAATTATAAAAATAATTATAAAATAATTATAAAAATGCTAGTTGAGCAGGATAATATAAGAATCCTATATTTGTGTGCACCAAAAAAATATAGCCAACAATATTTTAAACAACAAAAACAAACAAAACAAGCAGAACTAATAGTAAAAGTAGATAAATAGCCATAGTAGCTGATTTTAGCTATTTCTCTCAATAACTGATAAAATAAGAAAGAAAATAAAACCTCACTAAGTGCATACTAGTTTTAAACACATTGATTTATATAGAACAGTTAACCCAACAATAGCAGCATACTTACTCTGTTGAAGATATGTGAAACATTGGCCAAAAATAACTATATGCTGGGCCATAGAGTAAGGATTGAGCATGTTCTCTAATCACAGAAGATTTAATCTAAAAACAAATAGCTAAAAGATTAAAAAAATCCCCAAATATTTAGAAATTAAGCAAAAATATCTGAAAATTTCATGGGTCAAAGAAGGATTCACAATGAAATTTAGAAAATTTTCTTTAAAAACCTTCTCCCAAAGGCAATTCCTGGCTTAGACGGCATCACTGGTGAATTTTTACAAATATTTGAGAAGAAAACCCACAGGTCCTTTATAACATCTTTTAGAAAACAGAAACAGAGTGGGCACTTCAAAACAAATTATATACATGTGTGTATTTATTTATATTTGAATGCAAATATAATAGAAAGATGACAGATGATAGGGAGATGAGAGAGAGAGAGAGAGAAAGATGGTAGATAAATAGTAAGATATCACCAACCAGTTGTGGTATTCCAAGGATGAGAGAGTCCTTGAATACTTCAAAAGCTATCTATTGTAATTTCCCATATTTAAAGAATAAAGGGGGAAAATCCATATATTCATATTAAATATATAGAAAATTATTTCAAGAAAATCAATACCCATTTAAGAAAAATGCTAAGAGCACTTACCATTTTGGAAATAGAGAATTTTCTTAATCTGATAAACAGTATCTTCAAAGCAAATCAAATGTTACAAGTAAGTGTGAAATATTAAAACTTTATCATGAGAATGGAAAGGAAAATGTCTCCAATAACCACTTTTAATATAATTTATACTAGAGGGACTAACCATTGCAATAGGGCAAGAGAAATAAACTTTTAAAACTGTAAGCTACTAGAGTGAACTTACTGGTATTCTACTATAGACATATTGTGATTCTAGCAATGGAAGAAATTACAACACTGATGTGGAGGCAGTGCCCACTGGAAGCTCTGGGGGCAGGGAGAGGGAAAAACAGTTGTAATACGGGGGCTTTCTCGGGACTTGGGAATCATCCTGAATGACATTGCAAAGACAGATATAGGTCATTTTATATCATCCCACAACATGCAGAACTGTGTGGGAGAGAGTGTAGACTACAATGTGAACTATGGGCCATGATCATTGGTGATGTCCCTGGATGCATTTATCAATTGCAATGAATGTGCCACACTAATGAAGGATGTTGTTTATGTGGGAGGGTGTGGGAGGTGTGGGAGGTGGGGCATATGGGAATCCCTATATTTTTTGTGTAACATTTATGTAATCTAAGTATCTTAAAAAAAAACTGTAAGCTATGCAAAGGTAGAAATAAACTTCCAAGCTTCACAGAAGCATTGATTGGATGCATTCTAGATATAGCAAAAGAATCTCCTAATAAAGCATGTAAGTGAATTTAGTAAGTCACTGATTGTATTCTTGAGCCAAAGGGGTGCTGACACAAAGTACAAGAAATCTGTTGGCTTTATAAAGGGTATTTATTTGGAGTAAAAGCTTACAGTTACAAGTCCCTAAAGAGTCCAACTCAAGGTAACTTTTCTTACCAAAGTCTGTTGCCCCGCATTGAAGCAAGACGGCCGAGGATGTCTGTGGGGGTTCAGCCTTCCTCTTTCCTCTTAAAGCTCTGTGGGCCCAGCTTCTTCCAATCTCAGCTGTAGGCTGGAGGGCTCGTTTCTTTCTGGGCTCAGCTGCTCTGTTCTTTTCACAGGGTCAGCTGTAAACTCTCAGGCAAATGGCTCATCTCTCTTCCCGGGGCCGCAGGACCAAAGCTGACAAGTTCTCTCCTCTTCCGTGTCCGTGGAGCTTTCTCTGTTCCTCTATGTATCTTCTTCTGTGTGTTCTCCTTGAGTGAGTGTCTGTTTATATAGCCCACCAAAGGGGCGGGTACTCAACCCTGCACGCCTTAAGTCGAATCAAAGCCCTAATCTTGATTTAATCAAGTAAACATAAAGACTTTGAATTTAAATCAATCAAAGAGTATCATGCCCAGAGGAACAGACTAATTTACAAACATAATCTATATCTCTTTTTGGAATTTGTAAATAATACCACTGCCACACTGATCATAGTACTTCTACAGCTTAGACATATGCAATAAAAATTTAAAGAAAAATTTTCCATTTAAATGCATTGAATAAAAAAATATGTGTAAGACTTCTACACTTGAAAATATAAAACATTACTGAATGTTCTATTTCTGATAAGGTCAAATTAGGTCTTTCCAGAGAAACCTTCCCACAGATAATAGACATAAACACTGGAGGTGGAAAACACACCTGAAGTCACATGAGTTTAGCAAAGTGAATAGATTCATAAAGGGGTGACATGGCATGCTGTCAGTCTCCTGTACATTCTTGGATTTTATCTGAGGGCAGGCTGCGCTCGGCAACAAGCAGAGCAACTCAAACTCTAACAGGACACTTGCAGGCTTTCTCCCTTGAACCACAGGACAGAGTTTCAGTACTCCCTGCACTTTAAAGCTCTGTTATAAAGTGTGCAGATTTAGGATTGTCATATCCTGCTGACGAATTGACCCTTTTATCATTATGAAATGTCTCTCTCTCTCTCTCTTTTTTTTTTTCCCCTGACAATGCACATTTTATTGAAGACTACTTTGGCTGATGGTGTTACAGCATCCTTTGGAGAGATGTGAAGGGAAGGGGCCATAATGGGAGTTTCAAGATTGGTGGCATAGTCTATATTTTGATCTGGGCACTGGTTACAGGGGTGTCTTCTATTTGTGTATGTATTCATTCTGCATGTATTCATATTTTAGATTTTGTATATTTTAGAACATGCCTAGTTAGACAAATATATATATTTTTAATCCTTAGAGCTGGGGCTGGCAGAACCCACAAAATGAATCTTAGGGCGGCAGGTACCTTAGAGAATCTATATTTCCAGCCCCTCATTTTAGAGACAGCATGGATAAGGCTCAGAAGGAGGAAGGGGTAAGAGTAAAACAGAGCCTGGAGCCCACATCCTCCACCCAGGCTAAGGTTTACAGTGTTTGGCCGTTGACGCTGTTAATGTTTTCATACCTGACAGTTACTCCTGACCAATACCCTGGCACTCCCAGAAGGGGGAGAGGGGGTGCTCCATGACCCCTGTGGTCCTGGAGAAAGGAGACAACAAAGCAAAGCTTCTTTGCTTTCACTTGTCCTCTGACCTAGCAGTGTCCTCAATCCTGCCCTTACTCTATTTCAAAACGGTTTTCTGTAAGGTAATTTTCCCCCAGGCATGGTGGACTTCCATGACTGGGAGGAGAATACTGAGAGTGGATGTGGGGATGAGAGTTTTTGTCAAGGGAAACAGCACTGTTTACAGAAAATTTTCACTGAGAAAGATTAAGGCACAGTGACAGGAGCCGGGTTCTCCTCCCCCTTCTCAGGTTGACCTCACAGACCCCCTACCCTCCACAGTCCCCGTCCCGCCATGTCCCAGAAACAGAAGGAGGAGAACCTTTCAGAGGACATCTGTGAGGAGAAGCAGGACACGCAGGAGAAGGAAGGCATTCTCCCTGAGAGCAAGCAGAGCAGGCAAAGCTAAGGGTCAAGTAGCCAAGTGTATGACAAAAGCCTGGCGGCTCCGACTTCCTCATGAAGAGACTTGAGAAAGGGCAAAAGTACTTTGACTGTGGAGACTACACATGACCAAAGTCAAGATGGGGAATAAGCAGCTGCTAGGTACAGGACCAGACAAGAACCTGGTGACTGGTGGCCACATCCCCACCCCCACAGGATCTGCCCAGACAAAGTCCTCGTTTGTCACCAGCAAATTTGCAGTTGGCCAAGTTGAATGATGCTGCCCAGGGGTCCCACCAGACCATGAGATGCTGCCCACCTAGGTCCTGTGCTGGCTCCTGGCCCTCCCTGCTCTTGCAACCAGGGCTCAGGGGGTAGCTTTGCTGTCAGCCTGAGAGGCAGAAGCCACTGCCCGGCCATGTCCCAGTGCATGGACCCCCTTGGGCTGAGCACCAAGAGCTTGAACCTTTTGTGATTTACCTTTTTTTCCAAATAACTGTTAGGAGAAATCTCAATGGAATCCTGGGGGTAGGTGGGATGGGGTGGGGTATTTCAGGGAACATCAATTAGGGCTTGGAGTTGGTAAAAACATTCCTGACTATACTCCTTCTTAACCATGTGGCTGGTGTGGGATCAGTGTGAGGGGGAGGAAGTAGAGTGGACTAAAGGTGCGGGGTTCTGATTCAGCCCTGCAGAAAAATGCCTTGTTTGCTTGGATGTGGCTGGGGACCTGGTGGCAGATGAAAGATCCTCTGGTCCTGCGGGGCAAGCTGAGAGTTCAATGGCGAGGTTCTTAAATCATGCTGTCTTCTGGAAATAGATTTGCTGTGGGGAGGAGGGCAGCGAGTGTGGGGAAAAGAGGCCATGAGGGTGGGGAGCCTCGCAGAGCCCAGGGGACTTTTTCAGTATTTGAAATAAAAAAACAGATGACTCATGAGATAACCCAACCCAGAAATTAAAAAAAAAAAAAAAAGATTAAGGCATAACCCCTAAGGAGTTTATGAACTCTGGTAATATTTGCTGAATTGCGAGTGAAATAATAGACACACAACCTTTTCTGAGAAAACCACATCACAGAAAAGAGAAACCTCATGGGACTGAGGAATCTGAGCTCTGAGATAGGAAAGCAGGATGGATAAGGGTCAGAAGTGGTTTTTCAATGGATTTTAATCTTCTCCAAGAGTAAAGAGATGATGACAGATATTTCGGTGAAAGTCAGACACTTAGCATTAGTTGTATGATCATTATACAGGCTTGTTAGGGTGGAAAAATAATGCCTTATCAGGCATAAAGCAGAACTATTGGGCAACCATTCATTTACCCAGTGGGTTGGATTGAAATTTGGCTTCAGCTGTGACACCAGCTGCTCCCTTTAGAGCTCCGAGGGGCAGCTGCACACACAGCACGATCTCAGCTCACTCTAAAAGCAGCAGTACTGTCGTGGGTGGCTGCTATGGGGACAGGACTAACAATAAGTATGGTTTGGCCAATGACTTCTGAGAGTGCTTTCCAACCACACTGTCCAGAACTGAGGTGTCAGATATCAATATAAAATTAACGGAGCCTGCCCGAGATGAAGCCAGAGTCACATAAGACTGGGTTGAGGAAATAAAAGTTGTTCATCGGGTAAGGGAGAGCAGAGTCTCAGAAGACAGCCACAATCAAACCTGGAGGATGTCAAAATCACAACACTAAAATTCAGCGCCAGGCTTTCAGTTTGAGAAGGAGTAAAGCTGGAACAGGAGAGCAGCTGGGAAAACAATGGAAAGCTATTTTAATTACTAATTCCTCTAAAATTCTTTGCGAAATGTAACCAGTAGCTTGAACGAATGGGATTGCACAACGTGGGGAGAACGGCAGTGCACCAGTGTCCAGAGCTGATACTCAGCCAGTGGCATGGTATGTGTGTGTGTAATCCAGCTGCCTACAGTCCCACTCCCACTCACCATCCAACACTGGGAATCATTTCTCTATACCGATGTTCATAGCAGTCTCCAGGCGAGCGTAAATACAATGAAGGCTCTCCGAGCACACAAGCAGAGATTCTGATTTAGTGCATCCAGGGTGAAGTGTGGCTACCTTTTCAAAACAACAATAACAACAAAAACCTGTACATCAAGAGCTTTTGATGGAGGTGGACCGTGGATCACATTTCAGAAGAGCTTCTTTAAATATTATGTTGGCAGTCTAAAATCTATGAGCATTACAAATATTTTGGTAGAGTTCTGTTGATCCACAATAAATACAATTAAGGAAATGAGCGTGCTCTACTAATTGCTTAGCCTAAGCTTTCCAGATGAGTGGTAGTCAGAAGCTAAGTGGATGTTTTTGGCTGCATAATTACCAGATAAAATCATGGATTGTCCAAATAAATTGTCATGAAATATGTGTGGTGTGTGGGCCTTCAGCTCCCGACAAGCCCCCGATTCCAGGGTGGGGGGAAACCTTTAATTGCATTTGCAGATTCCCTTGTCACCTAAGTTCTGCTTTGATTTGCCAGTGGAAGATACTGGCAGGACATTGGAAAAGAGAAAGGGATAAATGTGGCGCTGCTTCTAGGAGCTGGGCACAAAGGGAGGGGGCTCGTGGGTGTCTGTTTAGCTTCAGGGGTCCAGTTTCAGGGCGGCAGCCAGAACGGCACATTGTCTCTGGCAGACTGGTGGCTAGTGAGGATCGGAATCCTGCCCAGGGATGGCTGCCGCTTCCACCTCTCTGGATAACCTCCTCCTCTCTGGGGCCCCTCAAGCGGCCCCTCTCTCCAAGGTGCTCCTCCAACCCTTCCAAGACCTTTAAAGCAATTCCTGCATTGCAGCCTCCCATGCTTGAAAGTCTTAGAGTGGTTTCCTAGTCCCTTGACTGGGCACTGGTTGCTAATAGTTGGTGAATTTTTAAACTACTCCAAGCCATTTTTTCTCAGTGATCTGGTCTATTATTTTAAGAACAATAGGAAAACAAAAGGGAAATTGAGGAAAAAAGTATGTTACTTCCTTCTTTTTATAGTAATAATGCCATGCAGCTTAAAAATTACTTTCCATAGACTGTCTCATTCAATCCTCACAATCATTTGGAGGTTTAGGTTTTCAAATTTTTAAAAATTACCATTTGATTCATGTATGATAAACTGATGATGATAGAGAGTACCCAAGGTCGTATAATAAATGAATGACAGAGCTTGAACTCAGATCTTTTGTGTCCATGAACAGAGCTCTTTTTCTTAAAATTTAATCACTAAATTCAAGATAATCCCATTAAAAATAAATCCTTAGATTTTATTAATTTTGCTGTTCTACAAGAAGAAAATCTAAATATCAGCCCAAATGCATATGCTTTCTCTACACAGATGGCTATAGTAGTTTTACTGGCATACTCGAGAGCAAGCACTTTCTCTGAATCTTTTTTTTTTTTTTTCAGTAATTTTTAAAAGATACTTAGATTACATAAATGTTACACAAAAATTGTAGGGATTCCCATGTGCCCCACCTCCCCCACCTCCCATAACCTCCCACATAAACATCCTTCATTAGTGTGGCACATCACCTGCAGTAGATATACACATCCTGCGGCTTTGCCACTAAGCATGAACCATAGTCTCTGGGACTTAACATCTCCTTAAGATGAGTATAAAGATGGTAAGAGTAAAAATAGAAGTAATTCCCTTCTAACCATCAAATTCTTATGCTTCCTTGCTCTAGTCAGTGATTCTTAATTGTTAATCTCAGTTGTGTGCTGTTGGGGAAAACACAAAATTTCAATTATTTGGGATAATGAGAGACAGCATGTGGCCTCCACAGTGAGTGTCCCAAGCTTGCAGAATTTTTTCACACATGATCACACTTATATATTGTGACAGGTTACACCATTTCCCAAGAAGACACACCATCTGGCTCAGGGAAGAAAACAAGGATGGGCTTTGTTGTTTAAATATGATGCTGTTTTCAAGCTGAGATTCAATAAGTATGAGCAGGACATACAAAAGACTCTTGGGTGCTTTCAAATCATGATCTTTTCTTTAGAATTGTGGTAAAGCCGTGGGAAGAGGTAAAGATTAGCAATAACACTATCCTAAAATTACTGAACAGTCTCTTATAAAAAACATAATAATTTAGAAACCTATAACATGAAAACTTAAAGGGAAATTTGGGGGAGTAGGGTAGATTTGGGCCAGTATGACTTTATGAGATTTCTTGTGCATTATTAAGACATATAAAAGGCTTATAATGATATGCTCCTTCAGGAAATATGTTAGCACAGATGAGAAAGTCTTGTAGGTACCTCAACCAGGTAGCAGTTGCTTTTGATTTGGAAGTAACTCTGATTTATGATTTTTATAAATATCATTTCAGAAAAGAGTAGGATATGTTTTAGAGAATTTTCTATTAATAAAAGTCAGTTAGAATGAAGCAAATGACATTCTAGCTAATTGTTTTGTTTTTTTTTGTAAAAGAGCTGGTTTTAATTTCCTCCTTAATTGCTTATTGAAACCAAATAAAAGTAAAAAGGCAAAAGAAATATGGGGGGAGGGGTTATAAGGCATAATTTTATAATTTGAGTTAGATTTTAAGATGGGCCTTGAAGATTAGGGATGCTTTAAGCATGCAGACATATGGGGGGAAAAGCAAAAGGGAATATTCTAGGTAAATATAATTACCAGACTTAAGACATTTGCCTTTAGTATTTCAAAATGATCCTGTAAGTCACGGGCATCCTAAGGGCTTGAGGTCATTGCCTATTAACTTTCAAGAGGTTCATGGAAGCTTTCACTTGGCAGTGCTCCCTGGCATTGGGATCCTAAAGGAAGTTTGGCTGAAGGGTCACATCACTCAGCTACCTGTGATTGGCTCACACTCTTGCTCAATCTTTGATCTTGTGCAAATTGCTTATTTGCTCTATACCTTAGATTCTCTGTAGATTCCGTTGTTTGGAAAAGCATCCAAAGCAACAGGCTGCCATATGCTAACTGCTCAGGCTAGCTTACAAATACTATCACACCAGGAAATCAAGCTTCAGAGTCTCTCAATTCTGTTATTCCCTCCAATATGGCAATGGTCATGTATTTAGACCATCGGAGGCAGGAAGGAGACCCGAAATATTTAACATTGTTTTTCATATTATACTATAATATGAGGTGGGAATCTATTAGTATATGCACAGTATAATATTTATGGAGAACTTTGTCACACTTGGCTAAATTCCTAATGAGTCCTTGGCTTAACTGAAAACATTACCAGTCTTTATTTTATTTCTGAAAACCATTCTTATGAATTATTTCTCTTTTATTTGATAATCAAGTGTATTTAAGGACAGCATTTGTATTCCAAATATTAATGTCTGCGTGCTCACTACTCTCCTCTTTACTGATCATTTTTGAAAGCTAAATATATGGTACCTGGCAATTTTACATAAAC
Organism: Cabassous unicinctus; assembly: GCA_029593785.1. Lineage (NCBI taxonomy): Eukaryota > Metazoa > Chordata > Mammalia > Cingulata > Chlamyphoridae > Cabassous > Cabassous unicinctus. The sequence continues at coordinate 11,977 of JAQZBX010009522.1, read as the reverse complement.
AGTTTACTGTACATTGCATATTACTATTGTTCTTACACACTTTTGTTCTATAGGTTAGCATATCTTATAATTTCCCAACTGAATTATGGAGCTAATGACATACTATTTTTATTTAAATGCCATTGTGAAGATTAAATGAGGCAGCCAGATAAAGCTCTTAGCAAACTGGCTGAAACATAATAAGCATTCAATTAATTAAACTGAATCAATATGGAACTCAAAGTGTTAAAGTGAAGATTAAATGAGTTGATCTATGTAAAGGGATAGATTTTCATGGAAGCTCTATACAGTCTGTGCCCTACCTTTCTGTTTAACCAGCTCCTAGGCTGAATTCAGGGGATTCAGGGAGGAGGTTGACTCAGGAATGAAAAAGCAGGACAAGTGGCCATTCTTCAACATTAAAAAGAGGAAAATGGGTCATGAGCAATACAGAAAGACGAAACCGTAAATGAACAACAGAAAAAGGTAGTGTCACAGTTAAGGTTTGTTCATTTTAGGCTTGCTTAATAATTACATTTCATGATATAGATTTATTCAAGCTATATTTTCAAATACTAGTATCAACTCATAATTACATGAATTATTCTACTCCTAGAAATATTTTTCTTAAGAGAATTCAGGTTCCAGGTGTATTAAAGAGTTACATCTTTTAAAAATCCAGAACATACAGATAAACACACCATTTAGTGAATTCTGAATGAGGAAGGCAGATATGCAATGATATACATCACAAAGAAAATAATGCATAATAAAAAGAGATATTTTTCCCTATCAAATGCTTGCATAGTTGAAAAAATAATTCTCAACAATGCTGAATGTACTTTTAATAGACAAATTAATACTCAGAATGTAAGATAAGGTTAATTCTAAATAGAATGGCTATATTAACATCAAAGTAGATTTCAGAGTAAAGAATATTATCAGGGATAATGAAAGTCATTTCATAATGTTAAAAAAATCAGTTTTTCAAGAAGACATAATAATCTTAAATATTTAAACAGTTAATAACAGAGCTTCAAAATACATGTAGTAAAAACCCATAGAACTTAAAGGAATAGATAAATCCACAATAATAGAAAAATATTTCATTTGCCTTCTCAATAACTTATAGAACAGTATTTTGAAAAAATTAAAAATATAGAACACTTTAACACTAAAAAACCAACATGATCTAATTGACATTTAAAAAATACTCCAAACAAGTACAACAAACACATTCTTTACAAATGTACATGAGATAATTACCATTATAGACCATATTCTGAGCCATAAAATAAGTCTCAAAATTTTAAAAGAATACAACTAATACAAATGTGGTTCTATGACCACAATGGAATTAAAGTAGAAATGAAAACAGAAAGATTCCTGAAAATTCCCTAGGTATTAGGTAACTAAATATCACACGACTAAATAACACATATGCTAAGGACAATGTCAAAAGGGACAATAAAAAGTATATCGAACTGTGTGAAAATAAAAACATGACATAGCAAAATGTGTGGGTGCCACAAGTCACCAAAGCATTACTTAGGTTGAAATTTATAGCAGTTAACACCTATATTAGAAGAGACGAAAGGTCTTAAGCCAATAGCCTCAACATGGGCCTTAAGAAACTAGTAAAGAAAGAGCAAATTAAACAATTTAAGCAGAAAAAAGAAAATATTATAGGTCAAAGTGGAAATCAATGAAATAGAAAACAGAAAAGCCATAGAGAAAATCAGTGAAACAAAAGCTGGTGCTTTGAAAAGATCAATAAAATTGATAAAACTCTAACCTTTTTTCAGGGTCAGAAAGTTTCCTTATATTCCTAGTTGCTGATAATGTGTGTGTGTGTGTGTGTGTGTGTGTGTGTGTGCGCGCGTATGAGAGAGAGAGAGAGAGAGAGAGAGAGAGAGAATGTGTTCAATAATGCCAAATAATTTTTTCTTTATTGGTTTTTCTCTCTTTTTTTCTGTTAATGTTGTGAATTACAGTGATTGATGTTTATATGTTAACCTGAAGTTTGATTTCTGGAATAAAGTCATCTTGGTCACAGACATATACTATAGCATAATATATAGTATACATACACACACAAATTGAATTTCAAAAGAATTTTGAATTTTTTGTTGGACCCAATTTGCTCATACTTCAAGAATTTTTGTGTTTATGTTTATGAGGGAAATAGGTTAGTAATTTTCAGTTTTTGTAATATCATTGAATGGTTTTGATATTAAGGTTATGTTTTGGTATTTTTTCATAGTTTACTGGGTCTATTTTTCTTTCATCATGAATGGATGCTAAATTTTGAAAAAATAGTTTTAATAAGTAAATTCAGTAAGGTTACAGGATACAAGTTCAATATATAAATACCAATTGTATTTCTAAATTCTAAAAATATGAAATGAAATTATACAAGTGGTACTATTAATAAATTTAATGACAAATGTAAAAGATGTCTACATTAAAAACTGAAAAACGTTTCTGAAGAAAATTAAAGAACTAAATAAATGGAGAGTGCTTTAGTTTCCTAGGCTGACAAAATGCAATAGACCATAAATGGGTTGGCTTTTACAACGGGAATTTATTAAATTGCAAACTTAGTTTCAACGCTGAGATAAATGTCCAGTCAAGGCAGCGTTGTGCAATACTTTCTCCCTGAAGACCAGCTGTCAGTGATCCTGGACTTCTCTCTCACATGGCAAGGCACATTGTGGCATCTGCTGGTCTTTCCCTTCTCCTCGGGTTTCATTGCCTTCAGCTTCTTCTGGCTTCCGCTGGCTCTCTCTCTGCTCCTGTGGCTTTTTTCCCTGTCTTTCTCTCTGTATTCATCCCATTTATAAAGGACTCCAGTAAAAGGATTAAGCATACTGGGTTACGCCCTATTGAATTAACCTAATCAAAAGGTGCCGTCTACAATAGGTTTACACCCACAGAAACGAAACAGCTTTAAGAACATAAATTTCTGGGGTCCATAAATGCCTCAAACTACCACAGAGTGATATACTATGCTCACAGGTTGGAAGACTCAATAATGCAAGCATATCGATTTTTTCTAAATTCTAACGTATTTTAGTAATAATTGACTCCCTGATAATTAAAGAGTTGTTTTGTTTTTTTTTTTGTAAAAGATTTAAACACACAAAGCAATCTAAAAAAAAAAAGAAAAAGCTGGAGGAATTCAATTATCTCTTCTAAATCTTACTATAAATCTCAAGTCATTAACACAGAGTGATGTTGGCATAAGGACAGAAAGATAGACCAATGGCGCAAAATAAAGAGAGAGTTCAGGAATACACTTTCACATATACAGACAATTAATTTTCAGTGAAAGCAAAAAGATAATTCAATGGAGGAAAGAGACCCTTTTAAACAAATGATGCTAACTCAAGTAGATATCTTTCATGGAAAAAATAAACATTGATCCCCTACCTCACACTATTTACAAAATTTACATGAGGTAGGATAATAAAAGCAAAAACTATGGAGCTTCTAGACAAAAAAGGGAAAATTTAAGGTAGGTAAAGATTTTTCAAATAGATCGCAAAGCCCTCTACCTCCTCTTCCTATGGAATACTTTTACAGAAAAGACTAAACACTTCTGAGTCTGAGCCCCTATTGTGGCTGCTATTATTCTCAGCTGAATGTAATCCCTAACTATATCATAGATCTAGCAATTTCATTTCTAGAAAATTGCCACACAAATTACCACATGTGCAATGTGCAACAGTAAAAACTATATCACTGATTATAAATAGACAAAGTTTCAGAATTACTTAAATATCTGTGATGATTTGAAGCTGTATACACCCGAGAAAAACATGTTCTTAAATTTAATCCATTCCTGTGAGTGAAACACAATTTAAGGGCCTTTTGATGAGGTTACTTCAGTTAAGTTGTGGCCCACCAAATCTGAAGATCTTAATCCTCTTACTGGAGTCCTTTATAAGCGAATGAAAGTCAGACTGAAAGAAGAAAACCACAGAAGCAAGAAGTTGAAGTCAACAAACACAGAAGAGAAGGGAGAGACCAACAAACACTACCATGTGCCTTGCCATATGGCAGAGGGGCCAAGGATTGCTGGCAGCCAGTCTTCAGGAAGAAAGCATCGCCTTGATGGTGTCTTGATTTGGATATTTTCCCAGACTCTAACCACGAGCAGATAAATTCCCATTGTTTAAGCAGAACCATTTCATGGTATTTGCCTAAGCAGCCTAGGAAACTAAAACAATATTCACTGGCAGAGGACTATTTAAATAAATAATAGTATATACTCATGTAATAATATTAGCAGTTAAAAGGAATGTTGCAGCTTTCTATGAGTAATAGGGACTAATCCCTATGATATATTACTTAATAAGGAAAATAAGATCTAGAGTTGTGTGTGTACCATTTGTGACAAATACACACTATGACAGTTTGAAGTTCTTTTATGAGTCCCAAAAAGAAAAAGATTTTGTTTCTCAACTAATCTATTCTTGTAGGTGTGAGACTCTTTGGACTGGACTGCATCAATGAAGCGTGACTCAAGTTGAGTCTCTGCCCTCTTGCTGGGTCTGATATAAACGAGACACACAGAGAGAGATACACACAGAGGAGAAATGAAGCTGTCATTTTTTATTCTGCCAAGTGAGAGAAAGAAGAAAGTAAAGAGAGAATGGATTCCAGGTTCATCTACAGCTGTAGAAAGGCAGAGAAGCCCTGAGAGACTGAGAGAGGAGGCCCGGAAAGAGACAAGCCCTATGCCTAGTTGTTCACAGCCAAGCTCTGATGGATTCTGAGGAAAAGGCAGGAACCTTAGCAGAGATTGGCCGCCATCTTGCTTAACAACATGGGCAGACACCAGAATCAACAGTAGCTGACCTTGGTGAGAAAGCGTCTCTGATGGGCACTTCATGGCCTCAAAACTGTACGTTTTTACCTTAATAAATTTCCCATTATAAAAGTCAATACATTTCTGGTACTTAGCATTGGCAGTCTTTTGGAAAACTAAGACACACACATAAACAGTAGCATGGATACACACACACAAATACACAGATACGTAAATCACACAAATCTCCAGTAACCCACCCTAAATACATATGTTGGCCAACATCACATGACTGCACACAAATACACATGCACATACACACTTTTGTATATGCTTAAAAAATTTCTGAAAGGATGTTCAAGAGACTGTCAACAGAGGCAACATGAGGTATTGCTTTGTAAGTTGATTTTTTGCTGTTATGAATATTTCTAAACCAGAATATTGTGAAGGCTTGAAGGTAAGCAAAGTCATCATAAAGCCAAAAAACAAAAATCATCCATGTCATCTCCTTTTATAAAATTAATCCTTTCTGCAACATTCCTCCCTGTAAAACAAATGGTGTCCATGCTCTTTGAATTAATATCTTTGTTTACTTGTCTCTAAATTATTATAACACGTTTCCAATATGACACCTACAAAGCAAATAAATTGAAAAATAAAGCTGCAAACTTGTGAAGGTTCAAGATTTCATGAATTAATGAATCAATGGAATTATAGTGGAAGACTATTCAAATCAGCAGTAATGTCATTACTGAAATCTAACAGAGTTTGATCAGATAACCATTCTAGAACAGAAAGTGGACATGAATGATACAAATATCAATGCTTAAAATAGAAGAACTGAAATATGAACAGGTAAAGAATGGTGCTCTGGAGAACACCTGAAGCTCTTAAATATCTCTACCTAAAATTTACCCACACATTGTTTTCTCCTGGAGAGTAAAGGGTAAAGAAAAAGATATTCTGTTATGCTTTCATACAATTCTGAAGTAAAACTCGCTCTAAAAGGAGGGGAAAATCAACACCTGATTTACTTGAAGAATCAATGCATTATTGTTTTTCATTTAAAAACAATTTTACTGAAGTATATCATTCATACATAAACAATACATAAATGATAAGTGTATAGAAAAAATTGTGAATTTACAAAACAAACATGCATAACATCATGTTATGGGCTCCCATACATCACCCCACCACCAATATTTTGCATTGTTGTGAAACATTTGTTACAAATTATGAAAGAGCATCGTCAGAGTATTACTATATGACTATAATTTAATAACACAGTTAAATAATATAGTTATATAAGTATAACTATAATTTAATTTTTGGTTAAATTCAAGATATTTACTGTACACAGCTTTCAAAACAAGTCACAATCCACCAGTTTTCTATATATACTCTAGGATTGCCAAATTAAATACAGTACACTCAATGAAATTTGAATTTTAGATAAATAATGAATTTTTTGAGTATAAGCATGTCCTATAAGTATGTCTTGTGCAACATTTGCACAAGATATACTTGTAATAAAACTGTATTTTATCTGAAATTGAATTTAAAAATTAAAAATAAATTTGAATGCCAAAAATGTATATTAGGCAAATATAAATTTGTCCTGTATTTAGATTTGTTAAATCTGGCAGTATAAATACAATAAAATATTAGTTCTCATTGTAATTGGATTTGTGTCATTTTTCTAGTACCAATTATCTCAGGATAATGAAAACTTTCCAAATTGTATTTAAAGGCTGACAGCAGATATCATCAGCAATTTGTTCTACAGTTTTCATATTGTCCAAAGTTTCTACAAGGAATGGGTATTATACTTAAATTCAGAAAAATAGTCCTTTAAAGCAAAATAACAAAACAACATGATAGACTGGCCAGAAATGTCTGGCCTAAAGGGAATCAGTCCAATTATAAAGGCAACATGTCAAAAAAGAAAAAAGCCAAGGTCCAGGGGATAAAGAAAAAAGCAAATGCAGCATTTCCTCTCACTTTATTGTATTTTTGTTATGGTTGCAGGGAGTGCTGAGGTTTGATCTCACTGTAACTTTATAAAATGTGTTTATGCTTTCACTGTCTGGTAAAGTGAGAAACAGAACTGAACAGGGTTTATAAAGGTGACATTGTGTGATGCTAAACATCTAGTGCAAAGTAAAAGTTGTATAGGGCAGTATTTTTTAAGTCTACGTGAGACATAAGAACATTTGAAGGGAAATAATACTAAATAAAGAGCAGATAGTTACTGGCATCTTCAGTTACTAAGTCTGACTTGAAAATTTATTTAAGGTTAACTATTTTGAAATGACCAACGGCTTTCCTGACTACCTTCAACTGTGCTTCTAACAAAGCAGGTTATCAATCAATGTTTGCTGAATCACTGATAAGTGAGAGAAGGCATGAGTGAGCAAATGAAAAACTGCTCAATATCATAAAAATGGAGAACATGGCTGCTCCAATGTTTCCATATCAGTGCCAATGCATAGCTGCTTTACACATTATATAATATGTTACCCGATCTCAACTCAACACAATCACTAATAATAGCATTGAACATACTTTCACAGAAACAAATTGCAAAGACACACACCATTAGGGATGCTTCTTTCTTATATTTACCAGATGGAATTGAATATGGAACAACAGTACCTCAATTACACTCATGTCAATATGATGAAATATCTTTGGAAACTTTCCAAGCTGTTCATGTCACAATATCTAAAAGACTATTAGAAGTCTTCCTTTAAATCATTCTCAGCATCTCACAATACGAGATGTAATAAATTGTTCATCCTGGCTTTTGGAAGCATGCCACACTAACATAAGAACTGTATTGACAGAGAGGTTCATTTTTGTCTACATACTTGGTTAGCATTTTCCCTGCTAGGATAATTTATTCTGCTATAATCACCAGTAATTGTGTTGATGCCTGTGGTTGGTGTAACACAGCTGGCAGAGAGACAAGAAGAATTGAAGTGAGAAATACTGTACTCATGATGTGATGTGAACTCAAGAATAATGTTTTAATGAACTCGCAAGATTTTTACCAACTTTCCATAATTGCTTTTTTTTTTTCATTTTTCTTGTCCTTTCTCCCTTTAAGGGTGATCCCAGTAATTTGAGTTACAGGGCATATATTCTTGATTATATTTTAGTCAGCCACCAATATGTCAGAAATCAAATAGAAGAAAACAAAAATGCATCTAAAGAAAGAAATTCGCAAGATTATCAACAGTTTCCCTACTTTTTTTTTCCCCTCTCAGGCCTTCTATCCTAAGCACCACTGCCAACAAATGTTTCTTCTTTGAGATACCGTAGGGGTTCTAACAGATCCAGGTCATAGCCTAGAAGTGTCCATAGCTATAGTCTTTCATGAGTAGGAATATTCAGAATAAGTCCCTCCACGAGGATGTCTCCATTTTGGTCCCATATGAAAACTGTGTTCAGGCATTCCTGCACATTTCTGAAGGATATAAACAACAGCTGTGCTTGCTTCTAAGTATGCATGTTGAATCCATGAAATACATGTAAAAGCTTGTACTTAGGAATGCCAAATTTAAGGCCCTGGGGTGGACATGTCAATGGGGAGTGGGGAGGGGGAACAGGTAGATTTGACATGGATTACATTTCCCTTAACAACCTGAATTTGTATATAAACTTACTATTTATTTTTAAATGTGCTTACAGTCTGTGATCAAGCCAGACATATAATCTCAGCTCTATTTTTTTGTATGTGTGCTGAATTAGTTTTATGGTGAGATTTATCACCTTGCTTGGGAATTAATGATGTGTGAAGGACTTAATAGCCAAATAGTATCAGATCCTCCGGAGGATACCATGTTGAAATAAAAGCTGTTTTATTTTGGAAATCTGTTGCACCATGTGAAATGACTGTGCCTAGGGTGTTTTTCCTGTCACTCTAATCTATCACATAAATTAGTTTTTCACACTTTAAGTTTAGCACAAAAATAGAGCTATCTCATCATGAAGGAGCATTGACATTACATGACCCTGCATCTCAAGGAAGAGCTGAAAGGGCCAAACCAATGGCATGGACTGCAGCTCTGGGTAAGCCTATATTGGACTGATATTCAGAGATTCTGTAAAAAAAAGATATAGAAGATGTGGGAAAAAAATTATGGTGACCCCATGTGATATTTCTGCAGGAAAATGCGTAACCTATTTTCACAAAGTAGAAACCTGTTATCAGATAGCCAGTAAATCAACCTTCTCCCTTCTTTCTGGGTGAAAATGGCATCTACTAAAATCACCTGCTAGACCCTTCTTAACTTCCTACTTAAACAAACAAACAAACAAACAAACAAAAAACCTCAAGACCTTGCAACACTTAGGACTGAAGGTCAACTGATTTCTAAAATCCACAGGAAATTTCCAGTAATCACAAAATCTATAGTACAGCAGAAGGCACTAAATTGAAGAAGTCAATGAATGCCTTCCATGTAATAAGTATCTAGACACGGAGCAGGACTTTTCATCTAGAAAGGAGGAGGGGATCTCGTCATCCATCTCACATGGCCTGTCTTCTACTCTACTATGTAGATTATGTTTTTTGAGGCACATGAAGCTGTTTCCTCTTTATTTTATAATCATCAACCTCAAGGAGGCTCTCAGTGATGACCTGTTATCCAACTACATTTTCTTAATTATTTTTTCCCACTATCTCAGAAAACTGCTTTTCATATTCTCTTCCATCCTCAAATCCTCAATATCTTCTCCCCCTCTCATTCTCAGATAATGAGCCTTCTTATTTCATAGAGAAAATGAGAAACATTCAAAAGAAAATTTCCACATGCTTCCACCACAAACTTTACCAGTCTGCTCACATGTGCTCATTTACTCTTCCTTTCCTTGGTAACAATTAAGAACTTCTTATCATTGTAAGATTAGCTTGTTCATTTTTGCACTGGGTCCTCAACCCTCTCAAAGGACTGGCTTTTCCTATTATTTCTCTTCTCTCCTGAAGCATCAAATTTCTCTCTCTACCTCATCAACTCTCATCTGCATGAAAACATGCTGCAAGAACGTCCATCTCTAAACATGCACACTCACATTTCTTCACTTGCTACCACTGCATTTTTATACTTCCATTTAAATAAAAAATCTTTGAATGCAATTATCTGTTAATAATTCTTGTCTACATATTTTTCCTGTCACTCTTTCTTGAATGCATTCCAGTCAGCCCTTAGTTCCCACTTCACCAATAAAATTAATTTTGTTAGGATATGAACTATGGTCCATGCTTAGTGGCAAAGCCCCAAGATATGTATATCAATTGCAGGTGATGTGCCACACTAATGAAGGATGTTTATGTGGGAGGTTGTAGGAGGAGTGGGAGGTGAGGCACATGGGAATCCTTACAATTTTTGTGTAACAGTTATGTAATCTAAGTATCTTTTTAAAAATATATATATATATTAAAAAAATTAATTTTGTTAGGGTCACCAATAGTTCTATATTGCTGCTAAATTCTCACTGCTTATAATACTCAAGTCTTAATTGGCATGCACATAAAAAGCCTCAAAATATGTTAAGCAAAATTTGGCAAAACTAAAAGAAGAAGTAGAGAAGTTCATAATCGTCCTGGAAGATTTTACTGCAACTCTCTCAGTAAATGGGAATTCAAGCAGAAAAGAAAAACAAGAAAATTTATTTAAAATTTGAACATGACTTTCCATAAACTTGTCCCAATTGAGAATGGAAAAATGTAACTGTGACACTCACCTAAAAGTAAATATAAAATAAAAATAGCCATATATCTAAGATAATTTGAACCCTAAATTCAAAATAATCACACCAAAAATGAATAAATTGAATCTAGCAATGAATAAAAGGGATAATACGTCGTGACCAAGTTGAGTTTAATCCTAGAATTCAAGGCCAGTTATTCCCCCATATTAACCTAGTAAAAAGAAAATCCTCATGATCTCCTGAAAAGCTACAGAAAAGCTACATCTATTCATCATTAAAGCACTAACAAACAAGGAATAAGAAATAATGTCCATAATTCCTATAGCAAGTATCCTATTGAATGGTAAAATGGTTAAGCTTTCAAGAGACTGAAAATTGTGCAACATTACCATTTATATTTGACATTAAATGGAAGGTCCTTGAAGTGCTATAAGGCCAGAAAAAGTAACAAGATTTATCGCCATTGAAAAGGAAGATATAAAAATTATCATTATTTGCAGACTATGTGATTCAGTAACTAGAAAATCTGGAAAAAAGTCTATTAGAATTTATATGTGAATTTAATGAGGTCACTGAATGCAATATCAAAATATAAAAGTCAATTGCATTTCTACATACTGGCAACAAATAACCAATAAAAGATTTGAAATATTGCCCTTCAAGTAGCATCAAAAATAAACATCAAATACCTAGGAAAAAAATCTAGTGAAAGACAAGAGTTCCACTTGTGTCTAACATGTAGAAAGCTGGAAAGACTATCTCTCCCAGCCCAAGAATAAGAAAAATCCAGATTAAACTACTAAATCATAACTTTCTTGAAGCCAATCAGAGAGCTGAGGAAAAGAAAAAACAATTAATGTCAATTTCAGTGAGGCACAGGCTTCGCCCGACAGAAAAGGAATGTACCAACTAGATCACGGGTAGCAGAGATTCTAAGGACAAGGTGCCAGCCGTCAAATAGGAATTAGGTAAGAAGAACTAACCCAAAGCTACTGAGGGAAAGTTAGAAGAAGAAAAAACTCCACCCCTGGGAAAGAGGCAAGAAAGTCCTCATATTACGATCCTATACCAATGCCATTAGTGATTCCCTTCTGCTGAAGGAAGGTGGGAAAATCTCTCCTGCACAAGAAATGCCACAGGTAAAAAAAGTGTTTGACTCACATGAAGAGAGTGAGCAGGAGTACTTAGATTGCTGTACCTGCAAAGCCCAGGCAGACAGGAACTACATAAATTTGAAAATGGACTGGGATGACAGAGAAAAGCCACATAATCCCCATCACTAGCCTATCAAGCACTGAGTCTAAAAGTGAAATAGGGGCCAGAACATGGACTGTTGGTTTCAATGAGGCATAGTTATTCAGAAAACTGAGGCTGGAACACACTTATAAACTCACTGCGGTACCCTAACCCTAACCTTAAGCAAAAGACAATATGAGAGGAAACTGAAGCATGTATATGCTGAAAGTA
>JAQZBX010009521.1:0-45990 GCA_029593785.1 Cabassous unicinctus | reverse complement strand
CCTATCAATGCATCCTAAAGTCTTACAAAATCCAGTGGTCAATTCTCAGCCCTCCTCTCGCTGGACTTCTCAGCACATGTGGCAGAGGTATACATGCACTTTGTTTTTTAAAACCACACTCGGCACACCCTCCAGGTTTTCCTCCTATTTCACTGCTCAGTCCTTCTCTGTCATCTTGGCTGGCTCTCGGTGCTCCCCACTTCTACATCAGCACTATTGACATCTTGCGCCAGATAATTCTTTGTTGTGGGGTCATATCCTGTGCACTGTATGATTCCTAGCGGTATCCCTGGCCTTTACTCACTAGACGCCAGTGGCATCCCTTACCCCGCCAACTAAGACAACCAAAAATGTCTCCAGACATTGCCAAATGTCCCCTGGAGGACAAAATCACCCCAGTGTGAGAAGCACCACTCTAAATAGTTCAGCACCCAAAAGACCTGTCCTGGGCCCTCCTTTTCTTCTCCATCTTCACCCACTCCCTTGTCATCTCATTCAGTCTCAAATCTTTGAATACCATCTAAACTCTAGTGATTCCCAAATTAATACATCTAGCCATAACCTCTGCCACACCTGCCTCTATCTATAGGCACCCACACTACTCACTGCCTGACTAATGTGCACCCCAAACTCTTGATTTCCCCCCTTCCTTGCTCCTCTCTCAGTCTTCCTCGCCTCAATAAATGGCATCAATATTTACTCAGTTTCTGTCAACAAAAACCTAAGTCATCCTTGAATCTTCTTTCTCTCACATTCCACATAAATTTTATGAACAAGGCCTCTTTGCTCTTCCACCAAAAGTACTCCAAATCAGACCACTTCATACATCATTCCTACCCAGTCTAAGCCACTTTCAACTCTTATTTGGGTAACAGAAATTGTCTCCTTGCTCTTCTCCTTTTTTCCACTCCTGCTCCCACAATATTCCCCACAAACCATCCAAAGGATCTTTTAAAATATGTTCACTGATGAACCCACCCTCTCCAGGCCACTCCTAGCACCTATGTCCCCATAAAAAGCAGCTCATATCTTCATTGTTATAGTGAGCATTTCCTTTTTTTTTTTTTGCATCAGTGCGTGCTTTGAATAATTCATTAAGCTCTGTTTGAAATATTTCACAATAAAAGAGCTTTACGTGATTATGGAGACAATGGATGCATGAAGACTAAAATATTAAGAAAAATTGCAGACCCGTACAAACATTAAATGTGTATTCACATCATTCCTCAGATCAAAATCCTCCAATGGCTTCCCATCACAATTAATATGAAATGTGAATTCCTTATCATAGCCATAAAGAACCTCACCTGACCCAACTCGTGCCTTTTTCTCCCTTTCTCCTACCCTCTCCCTTAATCACTTTAAGCCAGCCATATTGACTTCTTGCTGCTCTGTGAGCAAACGAACCTCACTCTTGCATTTACACTTGGTGTTTCCTTTGCCAGTACACTGTCCCTCAGATCTTCACAAGACTGATTTCTTTACGTCACTCAGGCCTCTGCTCAAATGTCCTTCCACAGAGATGCCTTCTTATCCTACCTCTCTGCCAATGCTTTCTCTTCGAATTATTTTATCCATACGACTTGTCATTATCTGAAATTATGTAATTAATGAGCCTCAGACAAAGTTAGCTGCGGCAATTTAGGATATCAGGTGAGATCTTCTTCTAGATGGCATTACGATTTCCCTCTTTTAAGAGAAACAAAAGGGAAATGCTAGTATATTTCTGCTATTTCATGCGGGCTACTTTTCAAATATAGTCAACTCCTGATGCCCCAAAGATATGTTTGTAGATATCCTGCCATGAAGAGATGATAGGTTTCACCTTGGATGCCATGCTATTGGGGCAACTAGGAGGCAATATTGACAAGAGCTCTGAGGCTATGTTCAAGTTCAGTGGGGAAGTGTCTTGTCATCTATTAGCAAGGTCTTCTCCAGCACAGGAGGGAAGAGTGCTGGTGTGTGTGCCATGCTTTTGTTACCCTTTGACTAAGCCCTTCACTTTCTTCTTTTGTCTGCTCACTCTTCGGCAGTTCTTTCTCATTGGTATCTTTGTAGGGTTCACAAGAAAACAGGAGATATGAATTTCCGTCAGACAACCTGACTAAATAGTTACTGTTTTGGTAAATGTTTTGATGGAAGCAAAAAAAAAAAAAAAACACTTAAGGCTAAAGGATGTGCTGAAATAACCCATGGGTGTGAATCCTCTCTCTCTATCTCTTAACCCCAAGAAGAGAGAGAGAGAAGATAATGGCATACAAGAGAAAAGAAAATAAAGATCTGTTCATAAGATACTTCAACAAAAGACAGATTAAATTATGAAATTATGAGAATATGTTCTCAAGACTATTGAAGGGTCTTTGCCTTTGGTAAAACATTACTTTTATTTTCTAATTTCCTAACTCTGTTGTCAAATAATTAAGCAAGGGCAGGCCTAGAAAAACTGAAGATAGGGAGAGAAAGGGAAAAAAGCAAAAGGATTTTAAAAAGGTCACTACATAACAAAAACTTCCCAAACATCTAAACTCCTCTCCTTACTCTTACAAAAGGTCAACTGATAGCCCTTGACTCCTAAAGTGTAACTATATCCCATTCCCCTTTTGATGTTCTCACCAAGAGGGATTTAACTGCCCTTTCTTGATTCATTAGATGGTCACTTCAAAGTGACCCCACAGAGGCAACATTTGCCCAAACATCCCCCCTGTCTTAGTAAATCCAGACAAAATCCAAAAGCAATTCATCTAAATCTCACACAATGTTGCCTTTGGCCTCTGTCAGTGACCTCAGCCTACAATATTGATTATCCCTCTGCCTCCCAATATGAATTCTTCAGATAATCAATCAGTTTCCAAGACAGGAAAAGAGTTACACAAATACTGAAAATTTCCCAAGACCCATGATTAGCCCAAGAAGAAACCCAACAATCACGCAAACTTGTCTCCATTCGAGGAGAACACGGGTACTCAAGTGAGTAACAAATATAGTAATATTTTATTAAATTAGCAAATGTCTTTATTCTAACATGCAAAAAAGATTTGTGAGGTTCCTGTGCAAGCACAAGGTACAAATCCATGTCAGTTTCTATGTTTTTGTTAATACCTTAACAAATAAATGGTCTAAGAGTAAATAAGGATAAATGCCCAAATGAGTATGGAGGAATGTTCAACATCACTAGTATTGAAAGAAAAGCAAGTTAAAGTAGCAATAAAATACAAGATTCCCCCATCAAATCAGAAAGAGAAAAACCTTGAAAATATGCAATGTTGGTAATAGAGCAGTAAAATAGGCGCTCTGCTCTTTGACAGCAGGACAGTGTCCATGACATTCACTAACTTAGCCCCAGCACTTCACTCAGTGCCTGAAACTTAGGAAGTTCCCATTAAATATGTGTTGAATAAATAAACAAATAAGTGTGTGGATACTCTGCTGCTAAGAATATATGGAGTATACTTTGGAGGAACAACATGATAATTTATATTCAAAGCCAGATAATGGTCATATTTTTGAGCCTGCAATTCTTCTCCTAGGACTATACCATGAAGAAATTCTCTAAAATGGAAATAATCTGTACAAAGATGTTTCTCACATTACTAAAATGCTGAACAAGCCAACTGTCCAGAATTAAGTAAACAATAGCAAATAATGGCCCATTCTCTATACAGAATATTTCATGACAATTAAAACACTATTCATGAAAAGTCTGATAATGTGGGGAAGTGTTTATAAGCCAAATAATAAACCTTTATGTATAAAATGTAGGATGTTGTTTTTTTTCAAGCATAGTAAAAAGGTTGGGCAGAAATGTAAATTTTAAAGTGATTTTTCTCTGGGCGGTGATTATGGAAGGTTTCCTTTCTCTGTCTCCATAACTCTTTCTATATATTTTTACAATAGACAATGAATACTTTGTAATTTAGAAAAATAAAATTCCATATTAATGAAGCAGAAAGTGCACTTTGGGTGGATGGCTCTTCCATCACACACGCCAAATAGCCTCACCTCACATTGGTATCTCTTTTTTCTTTTCTTTTCTTTTTCATTTTAATGTTTATCTATAATCAGGATAGGAGTTTTCTGTAAGCGCATATCAATAAAGCCTTTTGGTGACGAACAAGTCTAAATTAGCAAGTCTTTAATAATAAAATTTATTAAATCTCAATTAAAATCCTTCCACTCCTTTGGCCATTTTATCTTTGCCATTAGTGAAAATAGGGACAGCTTGTTGGTATTCTCAGGACTTAAAAATTTCCACATTAATATAAATTTTAATGCTGTGGCAGGCAGTATATTTTTATTGACCTTAATGAAGTCTAGAAACAAGGCCTTTACATTTTTTTAAGTTGTCTTTGTATGGTACCTAAGATGATAATTATTCAGAATAAATGAGGTAATACATGTGAATAAGTGCTATGTAATTATAAACTGCTATTCAAATGTTGGTTTTACATTTTTATGACATGCCATTTCTGACCTTATATTTATTTCCGATGCCATATTTCCCTCACAGTCTATGAAATGTTTCATTTCTTTGTGCTTCCAATAGTGCTTTCCATATATCCTGTCCATATTATATTGAATTTTTTAAAAAATGTAATGTTGTAAAAGGCTTTCAATCCTACACGGGTAATTTAAAATATGAAAAAAAAATTTAAGAAACCTTTGAAATGCAAATCAAAATCACAATGATAAATCACTTCACAACAACTAGGACGGCTATAAGCAACATGGCAGATAATAACAAGTATTGGTGAGAATGTGGAGAATTTAGAATCCACATACATTGTTGGACGAAATATAGATGGTAATTCTATGTTTAATTAAAGATTAAACATAGAATTACCAGATGACCCAGAACCTTCACTCCTAGGATATGCCCAAAAGAAATAAAAACAAATGTCCTTTAAAAATTTGCAGCATTATTCATAAAAGCCAAGAAATGGAAAGAACCCAAATGTCCATCTACTTATGAATGGATAAACACAATGTGCTACATATTATTTGGCAATATAATAGAGCCACAACTTGGATGAATTTTGAAACCATTATGTTAAATGAAAGAAAGCTAGTCACAGAAGACCATATATTGAATGACTCCATTTGTATAAAATGTCCAGAATAGACATATCTATAGAGGAAGAAAGATCAGTGGTAACCTAGGGCTGAGGGTACTGAATCAAAATGGGAAGGACTGCTAATAGTTACGGGGTTTATTTTTGGGGTGATGAAAATATTCTAAAATTGATTGTGGTGATACAACTCTGTGAATGTAGTAAAAACCTTGCCTTGTACCCTTCAGATGGGTGAACTGCATGATAAATGTATTACATCTCAACAAAGCTGGTCTTTTTTTTAAAGACCCATGAGTTACAATTTTACACCAATTGGTAGTATTATATATTAGAATACATTTTTGGAAAGAACTGTGTTCTAACAAGATATTCGTATCTTTTTTACACACTTATATTTCTACAAATTTACTTTAAAGAAATAATTTATTGGAAACAAAAACCTATGTGAATAAAGACGTTAACCAGAGCATTTTCTATTAATCTCAACTTGGAAACAATTTAAATGTCCAACAATGGATCTATCCACACACAGTAGTTCATCTAAATGATAAAATATTATTATCCATTAAAATTATAAACTATAATTAAGAAGTTTGAACTGAAACAGAAAAAGTAGGAAATAATTTCAGGGCAGTATACAAAATATAAAATAGACTGCTCTTAGTAATTTAAAAACACATACGTCTATAGAAAGACTTGAGGTGGTTGGAATATGGAAAATTCTTATTGTTGTCTTTTTGTTTTCTGTAGTAGTTTTCTTATATAATTCTTTTAATTTAAAAATTTGAAATTGTTACTGCCCCATTAAACCAGTAGTAAGCACAGGAGTTTAATAAAATCAAAAGGTTCCTTGGAGACACTTAATGAAAGATCATTGGGTTCATGTGGGGAAGAATTTCAGGCACCAGGGTTTAATTTAAACTCTATCACAAAAAACTCTCCAATAATAGTAGAGGCAATAAAGAGGTTACAAAAACTACAGCACATTAAGTGACTGACACATATTCTCCTTGTATATCTAGTATAGTGTTTCACCAGTATTTCTAAGCACATGGCAACAATCATTGTTGCTCAGTGAATAGAAGTTTAAGATAGTGATCCCGTTCTGCAATAGCTCACACTTGAAAGTTAACAGCATCACATGTGTGCCTACAGCTACCCTAAACGTAGTTCGCTAGGAAGAGATGAGTGGAGATGGCAAGAAATGAAGGGCATGCAGGGCAGAGTGAAGCAAATCTCAAGGCCTACAGCAACTGTGTGCATATATTGAAAAAGCTTTTGCTGCCAGGTACAGATGCCCTCGGCAATGCTGGGGTGAAAGGAATGGGCTGAAGGCAGAGGGATGCTAATAGAACCTTTGCTATTAGGCACTCTGACAAAACAGAGCATGTTTTCTTTGTTTTCTTCAGAATGTCTCAGGGGTCACGGGAACAAAACACTTATAGGTAAAGTGCAGTCAACATATTAAACACCCTGAGGCATATCTACTACTAAATATTTCAAATCTCTGCATTTATTGCTATAACTTGAATGCCTCACTCCCAAACCTTGACCTGTGTACTGTGTGATCATTTATGAATGGATTACAAACTTTCTGAAATATTCTTCCCCGAAGATCAACTGGGTCTTTGACATGAATTCTATCAAGGTAGAAATTAAAGAAAATGAGAATTTCTATTATTTGCCTATGAGTACCTGCACTCCAAAGTGGATTACTATTTTTTTTTTTTTTTTTACCACCAGGCCTCTTACTCCTTCAATTAATGTAGTTAATGAAAATAAGGCAAAACTGTGAAGCGAGTAAAATTTGTTTTAAGAGGCTCCCATCTACCCCTTAAAATTTTTGTTTTATTCTTCATTATAAAAGTAGAATTTGCTCATTCTTTAAAATTTAGAAAATTTATATGACTAGAAGCAAAAGAAAGTCAGCCATAAACCCAATATTCAGGAATAAACTATTAAAATATTTCAGAGGATTTTATTCCAGTCTTACTTTCTATGTACAAATTTAGTTGTTGGTCCTGTATTATTTCATTACATATCATAGCTATGTAGATAGGGTATACACAGTAATTATGCAGCCTCCTTTCTCCAATGACAGTTGGCTCCTCCAAGAAACAGAACCCTGCTTCCCCACCTTCAGCCAATACCTGGGTTCCTGTAGAAAACAGATAAGTCACTCGGAATCAGTCCACTATGGCACCTCCCTCCACAGCCCACCCCACACCCCAGTTTAAATTACAC
Organism: Cabassous unicinctus; assembly: GCA_029593785.1. NCBI lineage: Eukaryota > Metazoa > Chordata > Mammalia > Cingulata > Chlamyphoridae > Cabassous > Cabassous unicinctus. The sequence continues at coordinate 38,677 of JAQZBX010009521.1, read as the reverse complement.
CACTGCCTATCTTCTACTATTATTCCCTCTTGGAAAACAATACCAGCCACAATCACACTCCCTATTTACCACATCACGGTGAACATTGTGTACTGGATTTTCCGTGCTCCACCTCAGAAGCCAGCTCTATGGCCAGGTCAGTTCCTCCAGCCCTGATTCATTTCTATGCATGCCCTTATAGTTCAGGTCCCTGAGGTACAACCGTACTTCAAAGCAGAGTCTTCTTTAATAATAAAACCCTGGCTGAAAACTGCTTCCATGACTCCTTTAATTATTCTCATTATGTTTTTACCCACAAGTGTGGGAAACCAGATAAAAAGTCACCTGCTTGTGCTTAGCTCAGGTATTGCTCCAGGCTCAGCTCCCTAAGGTCCAAGTCAAACCTCCTCCCTTGGCAGCTCTCCATAATCTCCTAATCTGGCTTCCGACCTCATGTCTTCTCTTTGCTCAGCTCTGCTCAGAATGTCAATCTGAACCAACTCTGAAGCTGCTCTGACCTACATTACTGCTGGTGCCTGCCCTTCATCTCCATGCTCTGCAACTGTGAACAGGGAGCACCACAGCCTCTGCCCAGTCCAGGCCTAAAGGGCATCCCTCCTGCCAGTCCCTGCTTGTCCAATTAGGAAGAATCAAGCAACCAAGGGCAGCAAGCAAAGCTCCCTAAGAGTCTAACTTCAGTACAATGACATAGAAGAAATAAGTGACCTCTTCTTAAACGTTTAGATCGAAATATAAATATACAGAAATGATGAAAATTGGAATATTTTCCAGGAGAGAGATGAACATGTCATGTGTGGCACTGGGTTCCCAGAAGCTATCTCTGTTACATCTGTTCCTTTTCTAGAACAAGTCATTGTTGGCTCACCCATTTGAATCATCCAGCTGCTTGTTTGTGTATACCACAAAAACCCCAAGCAAATGCGAGTCTCTCATCATTTCATGACAAAAGCACTTAGGATTTCCTTCCCCTGCCGAATGATCAACAATGCTCCTTTCTTGGAGAGAGCCAATAAAGAAAGAGTAATGGCTGCTGCAATGTCTCACGTGAACTATAAAGTCTGTATTTCTCATCGCCTTACTGAATGCACACCCACTGCCCTTAAAGTACTATCATTAGAAGAATGAAAACGATCCTACTTTAGCTGATAAATCTAAGATCTATGACTTCTGGAACTTGTCTTTTTTTCTTCCTCATTTTGCACATCTGGGTTTGACTGAAAAGATGCAAATATCTCCATAATTACTAAAAAGTTGAGGGGTCTGGCTGCTGAACAGACCTCAGAAGATAAAGTGTGACCTATCCTCATCTATTAATTTGATGTATAATCCATGTATCAATTTAACAAGTGATATTTACATGGTTATCAAAGCCTCATTTATCCATTCAGTCAAAATATTGATTAACCACCTACTATGCCAGGCACCAAACTATGTAATATAAAGATAATTAAGACAAGCACCTGTCTTCAGGAGTCCAGAGTCCCACAGAGAAAATAAAGAAGTAAATGAATTCTTACAATGTGTTATAAGGAGAGTACTAAGGAAGTACAGAGCAGGGCTACCTAAGGGTCCTGGGGGGAGAAAGGAGGGGCAAGGGATATGATACTTCTCAGGGGAGATAATACATGATACCTGCAGAATGGATAGGGTTTAACTTGGCAAATGAGAAGAGATGTGTATACAAATTAAAAGAATGTGCATGTTCAGGCAACAGCATAGGTTTCATATGGCTGGAACTTGGGGTGCTTGCAGGCAAGGGTCAGGTCACTAGGGCCCTTGTGTATAGTCTTTCTAAGGAAATTGGAATTCATCCTCAAGTCACAAAATCATCTAGATCAAGGAGGGATTTTATGGCTTGCGAGCCCCTTCCCCCTCCCACCTTTTAAATACAGGTGCTTCTTCGACTGAACACCTGAAAACAGCTATGGACGACTCCTGCTTCAGGTAATTGTCTGGAATTGCTTACTTGTTTCCTCTAGACCTGCTGCTCTTCCTCACTCTTCCTTGCCTCTCAAATCCCTCAGTCTATTTTCAGCTCCCACATTGCTGCTTCTGGCCATGTTTTTAGTTACTACTTAGAAGTTCTCTTTCTGCAATACTATTTGACTATTAACTCTTTGTGGTCAGGTGATTTTATGACCTTAGGAGCTTCAGATTACAGGCATTCCCCACCACCCTAACCTGTGGCCATCTATCTGCAGACCCCAGACAGATGGCCAGGTAGATTTGGGTTACTATTCAAGTCAACTAAATTCCCTGACAGACCTACTTGCAGTAAGAACACAACACTAACAACAATAAGTGTCTAAGGTAGCTCTGAGCCATATCAGGAGTTAAAAGGTTCCCATGGGGTGGGTTGGGGATTATACACTCTCAACTTAATAAAGGCATAGAGGAAAACAAGACATCTAAGCATAAATAAGGGGGAAATTTTAGTTATGTCCCTGATGTTTGGTTCATGCTAAGATTTTCCTTAGCTCTATTAGTCGCTACTCGAATCCCCATTTTGTAAAGGAAAAAAGCAAATGCCTAGATTAAATTTCTTACTGGAGCTCGCTTACAGACTAGGAGGCCTAATTCTCTACTTATGTTTACATCTGGTTGGGATAACCTTCTAGTTATTTTCAATTATCCCTGCTTCACACTAATTCTTGCTTCTCCAAAGGGCATAACTTGGAAAAACTCTAGATGTGCATTCAACCTTCCAGGACTGAATTACTTCTGCTCACAGTTTGGCATTCCATTCCAACCTCTCTCAGTTAAATGGCCTATAATAAAGCAGTTGTACAGGGGGAATTCATATCAAAGCCCAGACATGATTATAAGCCACAAAGAAAAAAAAATCCCAGATATGAAATTTTTTCTCAGGAAAAAATGTAGAATATTGGGAAAAGTATAGGCCTTGGATTCAGAAAGTTTACTATTCATCTGACCTTGGACAGATTCTTCATCTATGAAATGGAAAAAATACTGATCTCTAAGAGTATTGTAGGATGAATTAAGATGAAATATTTAAAGTATTTTATATAGTACTCAATAAATGGTTGTTACTGCAATCGTTACTGCCAGTACTACTGCTATTACTACTACCACCATTACTATTGCTACCACCACTACTACCAGCACAACCAACAAAGTATGGCACTGAGGTCAATGACCCAACTTTAAGATGTGCTAATGGATGATTCTGCAGGGGCACAGAAATAATTTGAAACCAAACTTAGTCTCAGAACCAGTTATATCATTTATACATTGAAAAAGGTAAGACGAGTGTAAGAAGAAAATAAAAGATCTAGTTTTCTGTCTGTTCCAGTAGTCAAAGTTGCAGGTCTTTACTAGTCGAGTTTCTGGATGATTAATATCAGAAAAATTTATAACTATTGTGTGTTGGTAAAGAATGTACTCTCCTCCACTAACTGTCACGCACCCCCAACCCCCACCACAAAAGAGAGAGAAAGAAAACAAATCCAGGTGCCACTGCTGGAAGCTATACGCCCTCACATTTTGCCAATAACCACAAAAGCATTTGTAATTTCCTGCCATAAAGAAGACAATGCACAAATCTTGCATCTATTTAATAGTAATTTGAAATCTGGAGAGTATGGAAACCATAGCTACATTCTGATTAGTGGCATTCTGAGAAATACTGGGGTTGTGAGATTTACAAGGTGGCATTCATATCTCGGAGTATTCTTATTTAAGTAGGATGCGCTATTGAACATCTTTTACCCCAAACAAATTATTTAACCTTAACAATTGCTTTTGGAAAATCTCAACTATGGACTGAGCTGAATGTTTTCTCCTTGCGCCTCAGCAAACTTGAGTCCACTTCAGAGATAAAAATGTATAGATACATGGAATAAGAAAATAAAATTAATAATAAAAGTTCTGCAGGGATTCCTATAAGTAAACAATATTAATTTCTGGTATGTGTTCTAGATATATCTACTAGAGATAGTCAACATCCTGCAAACAACATTTTTTTTTTTTTACTATCTTGATGAGATAGAAAGGAGACAAAGATCAGTACCTCCTTAAAGGAAGAACCACTAAAGCAAACAATGGCTATAAAACCTACTCAGGGTCATACAGCAAACCGATGTTTGAACTAGGAATGAGATCCTGATTTACCAGGCACCAAATGCCTATTCTACATCTATTTTAGGTTATTGGTGATGGGGTGGTAGTAGGGAACAGGAAAAATATTCTCCTTCATGTTCCTAAAAATAATATCTTTGTTTTCCCAAATCAAAATAATGACATAATATGTTGTGAATGTGGACAGACTTTTTCTAAAAATAATTCTAATTTTTCACTCTAATAGACGAGAACAAATCAGAAAAATACAGGTAGTGACTTCAAATAAGTACCAAGAAACAGGAAGAAATAGGAGAGTAAAAAAATGTAAATTTCTCCCTTAAGGCTGAAATAAATTTATTTTATACAATCAATTAATTTTCCTGGGTAATTTCTCTAATTTGAATGTAAAGTTATAAAATATCTACCTCAATACCACAAAAACTTATTTAATGGGGAAGGAGGATAGTTTTTATAAGAAAGAAGAAATCAGAAAATCACTTCCTCTCACATCCTAATAATGTCCACATTAGATATTAAATACATATAACATTATTTAAACAATGTCCATATTAAATATTAGATACAAAGTGCTTCATGCTTTTAATTGAGATCAAATACCTATCAATATTGATATAGCATTTTATTACATCAAACTGTCTTTAAAGAACTTTATAAGATCTACACATTTCAAAAATAAAAATAGTCACATTCATCTTCCAAAGCCCTTATTATGGAAATAATTTCTCTAGAAGAAAATTATTCCTTACTATACCTTTAGAACACAATTAAACAAACTAATCCTTAGTATTTCCATAGAGGTTCCAGAAAATGAAATGAATATGATAATATTCAGATGATACTATTTTTTTTTAAGTTGAGAACAGCAGCTCTGCAGGTTACACTTGGAGGACACCTGAACCAACTTGTCATTTGCCAAACAATAACCTTTCACCAAGAAATTTTTTTTTCAGAATCAGTCCATAAAAGCTAGCAAATTAAAAGCATTTATTAAATAAAGAGAAATTTCCATTTTGATAATCTAAGTAGATTTATTCCTGCTTTAAGTAAAAATTTTTCTTTCCCCACCTGCAACCAAGAACATGGGTTCAGCTTTCAAGCTTACCTTCTTCTGCAGTCACTGACCTCCTGTGTCGGCACTTCCAAATCATGGGAACTGAAATTGACCGTCCATGTCTTGGGTTATAGTGGTAGCATGCACCCATGGTGCCAAAGGGTGGGGAGCCTGCGGCAAACATGACAGATTCTCAGGACAGCCTGAGAAGAAGGAATGTCTAGAGGGTGTATTTCCCCGGCTCCATCAGAGGAGCAACTGGTACAATGCCACCTGGAAAAAGAATCTGCCAAACATTCATGAGTCAACCTTCCGTATGGTATGTACAGTGGGCTGACAGGTTTCACCACTTTAACAGTCATATGAATGATAAAACGTAAAACAAAAAAACCTACAATGTTCTTGGAAAGCTTCATTTTATTTTCTTTCCTTTTTAGGGGAGAGAATTAATCACTTCTTTCCTTTTCACAAGATGTTATTAAACACAGAAACTTATAGTTTTTTCCTTAACTTTCATCCTTTGATTCCTCTGTCAAAGTATGTTCTATTCTAAAAACTAATCATTCTACTATGCCCATCTTCAAAATGCATCAGGGATTTTATTTTCGAATTTTGAAAACCAGTTCCCTTCACTGCCCCTATAAAATGACCTCCATCCCTAACTACGTTCAGTCTTAGTTGTAAAGTTGAACTATGAAAAATAGCTGTATAGTTATCTTAATGAGAATTTGTGTTTATATTGCATCTTTTATCTAAAGGGTTCAAAGCATTTTGCAAACATGATCTTATTAAGCTTCACAACTCCCTACTTAGGAAAGAGAAGGTAAAGATTATTATTAGTAATTTTTAACAGGTGGGAAAACTGAGAGATTAGCAACTAAATGACTCAATTTGAGGTCACATTGCTAGCTGAAGGCAGAGTTTAATTCAGGATTCTGACCTCTTTCCAAGAACATACACAACTGACCAATGAAGAGAATCATGTAGAATTGAGAACCATGTTTCACTTCTTAGAAAGAATCTGTTCTTCTACTCCAAGGCTTTAAATATTATGAAAATAAGCAAAATTATTTTATATTTGCAAATTATGGCACAATGCTAAAGACAGCAGGTGCGCTAACTCCCAGTCCCTTTACTCTACTTCCTTCCCTTTCTAAGGGTGACCACCATCTTGCACGTCAATGAATTGGGCCACAGATGGTGCATATCCTGTCTATGAAAAGTGTGGTCAGCCAGTGCAGCTTTTTCCACACACCGGCAGACAGGGGTCAGATCTTCTGAATCATATTTTTCTAAGTTGGCCATCCTGTGCATGCTCGTTGTGGGATATTCAAACACTATGGAACTGTATGATGTGAAAGTGAAAGAATCACATGTTGCCACCCCCAAGGTTACCTTTGGTGTATGTGGGAATGTAGCACATACATAGTGATACCAGAAATGCTGTTCTGTAACTTGTTTTGGTTGTCTTTTCATTTTCCATTATCCCTTGGACAATGCTCTTTGTCAGTTCATATATATCTACACCATTCTTTTAAGTGACTACTTAGGCATTTTATGGATATATATGTATTCAGAATATGTAGAAATTTATTTTTACCCAATCCCCTTTTACTGGACATTTTAGTAATGCCTGAATTTTTCTCTCCTATCTGCAATGAACATTCTTCTAATGTTTAATTTTATGTGTGTTTTTTCAGTATTTCTTTTACATCCATTCCCCATTTTTCTTTAAATGATTCAGAACTCTTGCATCTGAAAATAAACCTTTTGCTCTCAGTTGTCCTATACACCAAGCTGCTTGTAGCACTGTAAATAAGCCTGTGGTCTCGGATAGAAAACCAGCTCACCTCTTTCTTCCTATCACTACCTGGTAGAGGTTTTGCCTCAATCTGAAGGATACTATCCTGCCTTTATCTATATGACCTAAATATGTGAACTGCAGAGCCTGCACCATGGAACAGATGGAAGGATGGCTAGATGATGTTATAAAAACAATGCAATCACCCATCTAAAGTTTACAGTCCACTTTCTCCAAAAGCATATTAGTTCAACAAAAAATTTTAATCCTTCCCATTTACCAATAGTCAGAGTGGTGGGTCCTACCTTTTGGAACAAAAAGTAGCTTGGGAATCAGGACTTAAATTGTATGCCTACATCTGAGTTTGAGTATCATAATGACTGATTATTTTGTGCCTCTGCTCCCTCATTTTCAACTGCAAGTTCCAAGGTCAAAGAGCAGAGTACCAGACCACATGGGAGATTCAGTGGCATATTCAAAATGCCAGTATAACTTACAATGTTTTGGACTATTTATAAATTGAGAGTCCAAAAGAGAGCAATTTATTCCCTCATTTTGAGTGGGATTTGTCCCGGTATCACATTTATTTCCACAAGTTATCCTGTGTCTATTATATTACTATCCCAATAAAGTACGTATTTGGCATGTATTACTTTCCTAATTTAAGAAGTGAAGGGGGAAAAGAAAATAGAGCCACAAGAAGAAAATCTAACACTTAACTACATCTTCAACATTGTTTTTCCTATTAATTAATTCATTTATTCACCTAATAAATATGTGCTGCAAGCAAACAATCTGAATAAGACCTAGTCACTGCTTTCAAGAAGCTGACAGTTCAGTCAGCACAATAGACAGGCAAATAAAAGATAACAGGACATATTTAAGAAACTAGGAAAGGGCTTCTGGGAGCTTTACAGCTAACTATTACAGAGAAACAAACAAACAAACAAAACCCACAAAATTGCCTTGCCAATAGATTGAAGTTTAATGTTCTTAGTCATATGAAGAATTTGAAAACTCTGGCCTCCCCTCACCAAAAATGTGAACAAACTGAGAAGCCTGATTTATTTTTGTTATATTCCAAATTCAATTTATTTCTATCCCTTCTTAAAATACTGTTGCATTCTCTAAATTCAAATAACCAAGAAATTGTGCTTTTCAAGAAGAAAGGGTGAATATATATGTGTATTATTATTATTATTTATAGGGGCAGATGATATGTTGAAGATTGTTGACCCAAAAGAGCTAGCTATTTGGGGGGATTTGTGCTTTAACACAGACTTAGATTTCTAAGAAGGGTATATCCCTTCCACGATTCTTCACCCCAATGTCAACACACTGCTTCCTTCATTTGGCCTTTGGGACCACTGACAGGGAATTACTTAATTAGAACTCTTTATGTTGCAAGTGACAGAAATCTAACTAAATTGGCTTAAGCAAAAGTGACTCTATTATCTCGTAAAATTACAAAGTTCAGGGTTATAGTCATGGCTGGATCCAGGGGCTCAAGTAATATCATAAGGAATCCCTCTGCCTCTCTTGATTCTGCTTTCCTCTCATGGTTTCAAGATGGTCCCCACAGCTTCAGAATCATACTCTTGTGGCTTAGTAACTATAATTAATAAGAGAGTATCCCAAGTTTTCCAGCAAAAGATCCTGGAATCACTCTTTACAGCATGACTTGGAAAATTTGCCACATTTGTAAAACCCACAAATTAAATACAAGACCAAACAATACTCTTTTGTTCTCTCATTATGTCCTTTACACAGGATCAATTCAATACTAGATGGAAAAAAGACTTAATTTTGATTTTTCAGGTATATAATATTAAATTTGGGTTGGGAGGAACAAATTGTAATGTCTTGCTTGCCACAAGGACAAAATTTAAAGGTGCCTTGTGCCATTCTCATCTTCCGAGGCTTTGACTCCTTTTAAATCACAGGTTACAATTTAATGAGGTTAATTCCCTGGAATATATCAAGCCTCTTCTCAAGCCTACTTTTACCCTACCATGGAATTTTGAGATAATGATTTAAAGGGACTGTGTTTCTCCTTTTCACCCCTCCTCTCTAAAATAGCATAATACCTTACAATGAGATTATTTCAGGGAGGCCACAATGGTATAGTGGAATGCAGATTTAATCCCTGATCCATACTTATTAGCAGTGGACACTCAGTTTACAGCAGGATAAACTCTCTAAACCGAACTTATCTATAAAATGGAGGCAGTAAATAATTTCTCTCAAAGATTTTGTATGGTTTAGAGGTAATACATAGTAAGCTGTCAATAAATGTTAGCTATTTCCATTCAGGAAAATAAATTTGTTTCAAAATCCAGTCTTAAAAAAAAAATCCAGCCTTGAAGATTAGTCCTAATTGAAGAAATCTGGACTCTTCCTGGATCACAAGTACCAAGGCACTAGGACAGAACATGTGAACAATTATTTAAAGGAAATAGCTAATGGGGTTTACAAATCAGTAATGTTTAGTGTTTGAACAAACACTTCTCCAATTTTGGATGTCTAAATTGTGGTACTAATAAAACTTAAAAATAAAGTCCACAAATGGCCAACTTTGTATGGTGAAATTTTGTGAAAGTCCTACAGTTTTGGTGAGAAACTTATCTCACAAAGTTGATGAGGCCTTCTTATCAATATTTGAGTTTATCAAGGAAGTATTTCAAATAATATTAAATCTCTAAATGTTTAACATCATAAATACAATTGATTAGCTATTTATATATAGCTATTTATATCTTATTGCAAAAACTCCAAATTTCTTTCCAAAAATCATCTCATTTTAATAATTCATGGCTAAAGGCTCTTCTTTGCAGTAAGTCACTAAGCTAGGACTATGGCTCCTAAATATCTATATATGAGATAATAAAACCAACCTCACAGTGCAGTTGTGACAATCAGATGAGATATAACACACATGAATGAGTTTTGTCAATGATAAAGCACTGTGTAAATGTTATGCTTTGCTGGCTGCAGCTGCCACAGGTGCTGAGTAAAAGGAGTTTATGGTCATGAGGCGGATGCATCCTCATTAGAGATGGTATGTGATTAAGTAACATGTGAAGAGATATAAAGCCTTCTCTTAGACTTCAGAGGAGGAAGAGATGGGCAGAGTGACCCAAGGACCATTATGTATGCTTCATGATGCCAAGTGAGGCTTCACAGATGGGCAAGAGTTGAATGGAAAGGAAGCAGGGGCACCATTGGCTGGCAGTCCAGCAGAACAGCATGGAGTAATCACAAATTATGAGGAGCCTTGTGGCACAGAGTTTGTGCAGGGAAGCAGAGTGAGAGATGGAGCTCAGAAGATAGTTAGGTATAGATGGTAGAGAGTCATTTAAAAAAAGAAGTAAAAATAGCCTATATAATGTTCAGATACTTTCAAGACAGGCCACCTCTACATCTATTCTTTGATTCGCAGAGTATTTATATTACTTATATTCAGTGTCATCATATATCAAGACTCACTGAAAGTTTCCACAGATTTAGCCAAGGATTGTAACACTTCCCACTCTTCTGCAGTAGCAAGAGAGATAAAGGGAAGCGGGCTGAGAAGACAGAGCTACAAATCCTGGCAGAATGCCCAGAAAGGAGGCAGCACAGCAGACAGAAGAGAAGGCAATAAAGGAGAAATGCAGGCTGCAGGCAGGTTGGAGCAGAAACTAGGGTTAAGGGAGAAGACAAATGACTGTAACAGTCAATTTACAAAACCATAAATCTGAAATCTTCCGGATCTGCCTTCCTGGTGAGTCCTCCAGCTCTGAAACTTTGGGAAGGAAAACTGATACCCATAAATAATTGTGGCTGTGTAACTGCAAGTAGGATAAATGCTTCATCTTGATTAAAGGCAAGGTGGTTCCTGACAAAGAAAGAACTGTGCCTGGCTTACTCTGAAGAGAGGTTTACAAGATGTTATCATGGTTACAAATGGGAGTGTGAGACAACTGCAAATACATGTTGCAAAAAGACATGTTTAGCTTCTGCTGTTTTCCAGATGAATGAGGCAGGGTCCTGTTGATGAGGAGCAAGGAGAAGTTTTCACATCTTATGTTCCCTCAAATGGAGAGGAGGTCAGGCTGGACTTGTTTCCTTTTGGGATAATGTCATATTTAACCAAATGTGGGAGCAGATGCAGTTCAAGTGTTTGAGTATCTACTTCCCATGTACGAGGTCCTGGGTTCAATCCCTGGTACCTCCTGAAAAAAAAAAAAAAGAACCAAATGTGGGGTGGATCATCATAACCCAACCACAGATACCGTACCCTGCTAATTTTCAGAAAAAGAATCACTCAGATAGGAAATGCTTTGGTTAATGCTCTTCTGACTTCAATCTGGAGTCTAAAGCCTCATAACCAACTTAATTCTGTCTGGAAGCCGGTTAACCACCTATTAATCACAGACTCAAAGAATAGGCCAGGACAATAAATTGGGTTAATAAATGAACACAGAACTAAGTATAAACAAGACAATAAAATTAGATCACTATCACTTACTAAATGAAACAAGATTTTATGAACAATGGTAAACCTTTTAAAATAGAATCCAAATCTGCAAGTGTCCTAAAACTATTCAGTCAAGATAAAACTTGAAATAAAAATATTTTCAAATCAAACCCAACTCCATCCAACCCAAGCCCTTCCTTCTCATTCATTTTATCTAGTTCTGTCTTAGGGCTCTGAAACTCCCTCCTCTGTTGTGGGCAGTGCTGAGCCTGGGAGATAATTACAGGCCAGTTTAATTGTAATGATGCTTATGAGAACACTGATCGCACATCCACTGGCAGTGTCTGTGGAGAATGAGACACAACACATCCAAGATCCTATCCTCCTGAAGAACTCTGTTGGCAAAAGAGAGGGTAACAAGGAAGAGATCCTGGCTGTGCCTTCAAGGAATCTCATGCATCTGCTCATTCCATGGGAGGATATGGAGAGAGAAGGGCTGGGGGAGGGGGAAGGGAAATCGTGGCAGTATGCCCAGACTTGGAGACAGGTCAGGAGACAGGAAGAAGGAGCAGTAAAGGAGAGAGGTAGGCTGCAGGCAGGTTGAAACAGGAACCAGGAGTAAAGCAGAGGAAGAAGGAAGATGAGAGACCATGGGACTGGGACCAGAAAAGAAGCATAGCAAAAGCGGGATGGAGAAGTAGGGAACTGAGCAACTCGCCCTGGAAAAAGACAGCAAAAAGCAGTTTTGTTTTGTTTTTTCATTTCAAAAACATTTGCTGAAGTAGATCATTCATACATGAACATACATAAACAATAAGTGTATAGTAAAAGTTGTGAACTTACAAAACAAACATACATGTCATCATACAGGGCTCCCATACATCACCCCACCACCAGCACCTTTTATTGTTGTGAAACATTTGTTACAAACTATGAAAGGGCATCATCAAAATATTACTACTAACTATAGCCAAAATCTTACATTTGGTGTATTTTCCCCCAACTTACCCAATTAATGACACCCTGTATTAGGATTATATACTTGTTATAGTTCATGAAAGAATGTTCTCATATTTGTTCTGTTAACCACAGTCCTTCTTCCATCACAAAATGCACTGTGTTATACAGTCCCATGCTTTGTACAATCCATTCAAAGTATACTCAGTGGCTCTCATTTTCATCACAGAGTTGTGCTGTCATCACCTCAGTCACAGAAATGCAGACCAAGACCAAGAACATGGCCAACTGGGGTACACAGTTCAATCCACCCCAGAAGTCAAACACAAATCAACAGAATGAGAGTGGCAAATTTAATAGAAGAAATAGGAATCAAAATGATTTATCAATCATTTACTTAACAGCCAATTAATAACTCAATTAAAAATGAATTTATACCCTTGGATATGCCAAATAGCATAGCATAAAAATGATAAAGCAAAAATACCAAGAAATAATAGGAAAGAATGACAGACACTTACTGACAGACACTTACTGACACTTACTGGTAGATTTTAACATATTTTGACTCTCAGATTGTGATAGATTAAGCAGATAAAATGTAAATAAGAACATAAAAATATAATTAACAATGTGGAATAATTGGATATATTTAGAAGTTTATGGGTTATATAAAATACATCTCATTTTGAATAGTCACATGGAAAATTTACAAAAATAATCAGGTGGTAGTCTACAAAGGAAATATTTTTTTTTTTTACTTTTTATGGGTTAGATATTTCTTTTTATAAAATAAAATTTTATTGAAGCATATCATTTATACATGAATAAGTGTATAGTAAAAGTTGTGAACTTACAAAACAAACATGCATGTCATTATACAGGGCTCCCATACATCTCCCTACCACTAACACCTTTCAGTGTTGTGAAACATTTGTTACAATGAAATAGCATTGTCAAAATATTACTACTAACTATAGCCCATATCTTACATTTGCTGTATATTTCCCCCAACCCACCCAGTTATTAATACCCTGTATTATATTGTACATTTGTTATAGTTCATGAAAAGAAGGTACTCATAGTTGTCCTGTTAATCACAGGCCATCTTCCACCACTGGATTTCCTGTATTATGCAACCCCATGTTTTGTACATTGCATTCAAAGTGCATACTCAGTGGCTCTCATTTTCATCACAGAGTTGTGCTGTCATCACCTCAGTCAATTTTAGAATGTTTTCATTACTCCAAAAGAAAAAAATCCCATATCCCCTTATACCACCCTATGGTTGTCTCTTAGAAGTGATATAATATCTCCTTTGCCATTGCTGCAAAAATACTACATTACTGATAACAACTGTCCACAAGTTACATTAGTTGTAATTTTCCTGTGTATCACCATATTCTTAACACGTTGTAAAAGAAGAACATACTTATATTTATACTGTTAACCACAATCTTCATCTACCACCTAAACCACTAGGTTATACAGTCCCTAGATTATTCTTTAGCTTCCTTTCAATTGACATTTATGTCCACAGACTAGCCATCAGCTACAATCATATTCATAAATCTGCAGTGTTAGTTATATTCACCAAAATGGGTTACCATCAACTCCATTTCCACACTTTTACAAAAAACCTTATTGAAAATTCTACATACATTAAGCATTAGCTCTAATTTTCAACCCATATTCTATCTCCTAGTAACCTAAACATTAGAGTTTACCTCTGTGTGTTTACTCATTGTATTTAGCTCATATTAGTAAGACCATACAATATTTGTCCTTTTGTGTCTGGCTTATTTCACTCAACATAATGTCCTCAAGGTTCATCCATGTTGTCATATGCACCCCGATTTCATTTCATCAAAAAGCAGTTTTGTGAACAACTGAAGTCCATCCAACAGCCTCAGAGAGAGGCAATGAGATGCTGATCAGTTGAAAATTTAGTCATGGCTGTTACTTAGACAAGAAAACCAGTCCTGAGGGCTCTGATTCTGGGACACTGATCCTTGCAGAACCCTCAAGATTCACCAGCCTCTCTCTGAGCTCCCATTGCCTGCCATTTGTTCATCAGTGAAAACATGTTTTCCTCCTCCTAAAAGGAGGAGTTGTTTTCCTATGATGTTTCAAGTCCAATTATAAAAAGCTTCAAGGAAGTTATTATCGTCATTATCCAGAGGATGGGCATCATGATCTTCTATGTATGGACATATCTTAAAGCAATACAACTCTCAACGCAAACAGCAATTAGGCAACATCACAATGGGATTAGCTACCAGAATTTGGGGGCAAGAATTGAAATCATTCAGTGAAATCTAGAAATGGTAGGTTATTAATAAGTGCTTTAATATAAATAATTTATTATGTCATACTTTTTATTTTCAAATGAGAAAAACCATCAAACTTAAATGAGCTATAAAAAATCTGAGGCTGGAGTAGCACGGTGTAGAAGTAAGCATGATAAGATAACTGACAACACTATTTAAAGCTGGGTCTGTTTTAGAACTGTGTCCGTACTGTGCCCTCCCTCATCAGCAAAGTGAAACACTTATTTCTAACATACCTTTCAACTAACAGGTTAAACTGGCATTTTCTGATGTTTACTTTCTGGCACACACTGAGCTAGACACCCTCATATGCATGAGCTCACTGAGTCTCACAACCGCCTACTGTGGTAAGTATTATTATCTCTATTTTACAAATGAGAAGACTGAAGCAGGGGGTGGTTAAGGTCACACCACTGGTAAGTGGCAGTGCCAGGAGACAGACCCAGGGCTCTGACTCTAAGTCTGGCTCCTTTTGTAAGATACCACACTGCCTCTGTTGTTCACACCTCTGGACAGCAAGGAGTTGACTAGCATCCAGAAGGTAGGATGCTGGAATGTAAATATTATCTTCTTATTCATCTATGCCAAATAATATTTCACAACAAAAATATGCGTGGAGTCCCTTTGATGTGCCCTGCACAATGCTGAGTGCTATGAATGTTACTGTAAATAAGGCATGGTTTCTATTCTCCAGAGCTGGCAGTCTTGTAGGAGTCACTTGGAAGCAAACAGTCATTTAGTATATGGCATGATCCATGCCACAAAAGGGCAAGTGCAGAGTGCTGTGGGGCATGTCGGAGAAGGTTTAACCCAATATTTGGTATATATGTGAGAGAAGGTCTCTGGGAAAACTTTAAAGGAAGTGAAGTTTAAGCTGGAATCTAAAGGGATTTCTCCCACACGCCTGGAAGTGCCTCCAATTTCCATTTATTAAATATCTTTCTTTATTTAATTCAAATTTCCCCAAATTTAGAAAACTGTCCTCTTGTGCCAGTCAGCTAAAATTACTCTACTAGCATTTTGTTTCTATTTCCTTTATTTAGTTTATCTATTTATATCATTAAGGAGAAACATCATTAAGGAGAAACAGCCTTAAAAGACTGTTCAGAACCCAATATATTGCCCTACATTTATGTACACGATATATTATGATGTACATAATGCATATGCTTCAAAAACTAAACATATATACTTTTTTAGATCCTTAAATCCAGGAATTTGGATTGATGAAGTATTCAAAAATGTAAGCAAAGATTTAGATGAAAAGTTGTGTGACGTTTAGGATAGCAAAGATTGGCAGAACCTAAGAATGCAGCAAGAAAGGAGTAGCTTAAAAAATTAAGGTGAGTTCATACAATGGAATCTATGCAAACATTAAAACTGATTTTAAGAAATTTTAATGAAATAGGAAAGTTCTGTGATATAATATAAAGTTATTATAATTTTGTTAATATAGAAATGCAAATTCCAAAATATTAAGTGGTTATTTCATATTTGTAGGGTTTGGGGCAGTTTTAATTTTTATTTTTTTAAATAATTTCTGTATTACCAATGCTTTCTTTAATATATACATATACACACACATGTACGTACATATTTATTTTTTTAATGAGGGAAAATAATTTTTTTCCAAAAGGTTTGTGATATTACCTGATTATTTCAACCACACTCTGGTTCTTTCAGTTTTTATAGCCAAATTATATACTTTAGCTCGATCATTTATTAACAAGATGTTATAATTTTTAAAAATTATACTTGTACTGAGATCCTAGATCTGTTCTGGTTCTATCTCTTACTAGCTGTGTATCCTCAGTGGAGGTTACTCAAATTCAGAGCCTTGGTTTTCAATGAAATTTTTCTATAAAGCAAATAATAGTATTTGTGATGCCCATTATAGGGTAGGTGGGAGGATCAAATAAGATAATGTCTGTGAAAGTGCACTGCAAACTATAAAGACCTATATTAAAATGAGGATAAGGAGGGTTATTATTTTTATTGGCTTATATGGTATTCTTTCTGAGCAAGTCAATGTTAGTTGAAGATGGAAACAAGTAACGAAAAACCTCTAATCCCAACTGGTTAGCAATATATTTGTTCACTGCATGTCTGTGTGGCACAGATCACTTTCGGGTAGGCTCTTAAGGGGCAGGGATCATGTCACCTGTATATCCCACAGGATTTCTCATAGACTGTGAATGTAATATGCAACACCAAGTACATAGCTTAGGAAATACCCTTCACTGACACATCTACCCCACTGTGAGTTTTATACAGAGAGATGATAACATCATTGTAGAATACCTCCTAAAGCAGCCTGCCTGAACAGCCATGAGAGCAAGCCATCAGGAAAGTGGTGAGGAGGGCAGGTCACAATGCTGGAAAAAGTATGAAAAAGGTAATGAATACTAACTAGGTAAGTGCCCTCTGGGGGTAGTCCAGCCTCAAGTGACAGAAACACCTCTAACATGCTATTAAATGTTATTTAAATAAATAGATGTGAGGAAAGCTCTCTACGATCCTGGGTAAAAGATACTGCTCGGATATTTTCCCATGCCTGCTTTGACCCCTTCTATAAGGAGGGAAGAATAGACATAGGGACGCCCGCATCCTGTGATGTGCCCTGAAGTGATCTATGCCTCCCTCCCCACCCTGGGCAATCTTTCAGACTAGGGAGACAAAGGACATGAAATAACTTTTTCACAGCTGGATCAGAGGGAAAAATTCAAGAAGTTTCTTCTTCTTCCTTTCTTTATCCCCATAACTAACACTCTAACTTCCAAACTCCTTCTCTTCTTCCCTCCTTCACCCTTCTTCCTCTCCCCCTGTCTCCCTCTTTTCTGGCGGTAAATGCTTGTTTCAATTCTGATAGTCCAAAATGTAAGCATTGAATATTTTCAATGAAACAGCACACCTCCAAAAATATTCGACAGGTTTGGCCTTCCCAGCTAGGACTTTAACAGTACTTCTAGCTCTCTTCAATACCCTGAACACCCTATGCTGGAGAACTGGATATTTATTTTTCTCTTTTCTTTTCTTTTCTTTTTTTAAAACAGGACCCTGTCTTGATCCATTGTGGTCTATCACCTTAAACTTGAAAAAATCATCTGGTCTCTTCCAGACCAGGTGTGAAAGAAGCAACTGGGTACCCAAAAGAGATATTTCTTCCTAATGCAGCCACCTAATATCATTTTGAAAAGGAGCCCCAGACCAGGACTGGCATGACAATAGGTGGCAAAGCTTTGTAAGCCATAGATAAACACTAGACCATTTGCCATATGTGCATTAATATTTTATGCACATACTACACCCAGGATACTCACACTTGCGAGCAGAGAGAAACTGCAAAAGGAGCACACAAACCTGCAGTTTCCCAGCCTATCATTCTTCTTGGCATGGCATCAACCAAAAGAAATTACTGGAGCCCTGGTGTTCTGTTTTCTAGGAATACCTTTAATTTCCTTTGCTAATTCCAATGAGTAAGGCCACTTGAACTCTTCCACCACAGTTCCCAGCAACTCTCACATGGTATCACTACCTGGACATGCTTCTCTTTAACTACACCACCACGTGTCTCCACCTTAACCCAACCTGGAGGATAAACCCAGAGGGGCTGTTAGTCTGTGTGTACACAGCCCCCTCTACTGGACAAAGCACATGGGAACAGACACATCTGGGAAAGGACCACAGAATTCTGGAACAGAAAGGAATATCTAATCACTGTCCTCTATAACAGATGAGGAAACTGAGGCCTACAGAATCACAATGAACAGAATCACAGAAAATTGGAGGCAGCAGCACCCTGTCTTTCCGCTTTCCATGTTAGGCATCATCATCACATGGAAATCTCAATAGTTGGACATCCTTCAACAGTTCAACTCAGCAAGAAGAGAGGACTATGCATCTGTGCTTATAGGAGTCTTTAGGTTATGAGTTAAGATACTCTCCAAGTTCTAACCATCTACAAAGAGACAGGGTACTATGGCTGAAAGAGCACTGGGCTAGGAGTCAGATGACCTGGGCTTTAAGTCCCAGTTCCAGCATCTATAACCTGTGTGACTCTGGGCAAGACACCTAACATCTCTGGGCTTCCATTTCCTCATCTGTGAAGCAAAAGAGTTGGAACAGATGATCTCTAAGGGGACCTCTCACACTATAAAGCCACCAGGTCTATGAGTCTATGTAAATGAGTGGGCTAAATACCGCAAACAAGAATAACCATTAACTGGAACACTGGAGAACTGTGTCCTAATCCTGGCTCTGTTAGCAACCAGCTATACACTTTAAGAAAGCCACATCATCTCTCTGAGATTCATCTTAGGAACAGGAATAAGGTGAGATGATTTTCTAGGTAGGAAGATGATCCCTTCTCAACCCCTAAGATTCTATAATTATGACAAATGATAACTGTGAATACAATGCTCTCTTCACAGGGGCATATTCATACACCTTTGGAGCAGAGTAGGAAGCATTAACCTTTCTACTTGTTTTGCAATGAGTATAACTAGAGTAAATAAATGTAACTATTCGCTCAGAATTCAGAAGAGTACAAGTAAGCCCATTTACTTCCAACCAGTGCTATGCATGAGACTTTTAGTTCAGTGCATAACCAGCAAGCCACAAACTTTTGTAAGCCATGCCACAACCACTGCTTTTCATGACAATTAGTGATCAAATCACCAAATGAGAGAATTAATTCCACTAGGCTTAAGTGAGATTGTAGGAATTGACATAAAGTTTAAAAGAAGAGACACAATAATGGCAGAGGCCAAGCATGGCTAAGGAGGCCATGAGGAAGGGGGGTGATGAGCTAACCGTTTTAAACTACCCAGTAAAGAAAAATCTAAACAAAAAGTATGCTTGTCATGCAGATATAGTTTGAAGTCAAGTTCTCTAGCTGCATCACCATCCTACCTTCCACCAGGCTGCTGCTATGCAGGAGTTCTGGAGCTGTTACTGACATAAGGGGAAACAGCAATGGATTGGGATAGCTTAATAAATGATTGTTGGACTATTGGCCAAAAAGTCAAGTGGCAAGAGCACTGAACTGAGAAGAAAAAGTAAACTAAGGCCCTAGAAGGGTTGCTTAACCTCTCTGACATTCAGCTATCTCACCTTTCCATTAAAAGTTTAAAAATCAAAGAAAATAAATTCGAGTCACAATCTTTTGCAGCTAAACTTAAAAATAGTCTATAAATTTGAAATATTTTGTTTACTGAGTTTTCATCTTCAAATTATCGTCCAATGTCCCTCATAATTTTGGTCCTCCAAGAAACTAAAAAAAGTGTTAAAATGCAAATGAAGTCCTATAAGTTTGAAATTATTTCAAAATAAAAAGTCTAAAGGGAAAAATTCAAATGAAGTGCTGCTTGACCTTCACACACCAAGATCAACAAGCGCTTTAAATGTTTTATTATACAATTTGAGGATGGGTCCCCAAAATTTCTCTACTGTTCTTTTTCGCCTAAAAGGCCAGTACAAAGATTTTAGAGCCTTTAGAATCCTGACCCCTTTCTAGAGTTATCTTTTGTAGTAATGCAATGCATCCGTGAAAATGGAGAGAATATTGATTTTAAATATTGGCACAAATTGTAACCCCTGAAGATCTAAAAATCAGATAAGCTATAGCACAACATAACCCAGTTAAAAAGGAGACGATCTGCTCCCGGCGCTGCTTCTCATTGGCATCAAGTAGGAAAGATCCCTTTCACACCTGACAGAAGTATGCACTGTCCTTCTGAAATATGAGAAAAGCAGTTTCTCAGGAACAGGGAGGCCTCTTGGCAGGGGTGAGTGAAGCACGAGAGACCAAAAGCTTAGCTGGCAAGCCTTGTGGTCAAAAAGTGACTCTCTTCTTTGTAATGCCACTGATATCAGTTAGGTTACTTCCCTAGAATTATACAATGTTCTTAAAATATATTATTTAAAACTGGATAGAATTATCATTATGCATTGTACACCAATACAAAACTTCCTATTCTATGAGCCATAAAACCATGAAGCAGATTTAGGCACTCCCTCTCCCCTTCTCTACATAGTTTTCCCCATTGCACTTATGCTTTGCTAACATATTATAACTTGCTGGATTACTTTTTTATTTTGTGGACTTCACTATTCTCGAATGAATGTAAGCACCATGAGGACAGGGATTGATTTTTCTGTCTGTTGTGTCCACTGTACCTAGAACAATGACTAATACTTGACAGGGATTCAATAAATATTTGTTGAATGAGTGACTGCCTTCTATGCCTGGCAGATAAATACACAAATAATGACAATGGCAGAACTGTGTTCACAGACAAGGTTCAGAGAAGGTCGTTTCATGGCCACAGGTTCTTTGCAGTATGGTATAAAGGGGAAGATAGGTGATCTAACAACAAAGTCCCTAAGTTAAAGTCTTTCCTCTGCTATTTACTTAGCAAGTTACCCTGGCTGTGTCTTAGTTTCATTCTCATTCAAACTGAGATGACATTATCTGCTTCAGGGACAGAATTGTTAGGAATTATGCAGAAAATACTTGGTCTTGAAGAGGTTTAAATCCCTTGGAGAGAATATGAAAAACACATTTTTTTTTTTTGTCTATATAAAGTAGGCCAGAAACATTAGCATAAACATAAGAGACAGCTTCAAGTAAGAATGGGAAGTAAGTACCCACTTCCTATGCCTATGCAACAGTTTTTCAAGTCCTTGCTCCCTAATTTTATAACATGGGATTTCAAGATGAAAATATCAAAGCAAGTGCTTTCCCTGATGAACAGGAAAAGAGAAGTAAGGGTCATGTTTAGGGTTCCAAAGATTTTTGGCTCCAAAATATATCATCAATCAAAGATAACCTCATGCTGGTCAATATAACCCTATCTAAAGAATGTTTTCTCGCTAATTCTTGTCACCTATTTTAAGCTTACATTTTCTGATACAGTGAATATAAGTCCCTTGAATGATTTCTGGAACAAGACTGGGCATAAACCAAATAAATAATAAGCAAAGCAGACAAAAGTATACCCATCCACCTCACAGGGTTTCTTGTTAGGATTTGATGATAATGTATGTGAAAGTTCCATGTAAGCAATAAAATTATGTACCCAGAGATGTCATCATAGTTGGCTCTTATCCACAGCTGTCTTTCAGTCAGTGTCACCAGAGTTGCCCCCTGCCCCATTCACTTGTTGCAACAGGACCCTTCATTACTACCACCACTCTGGCAGCTGGGCAGATCTTCCACATTTGCCTCTTCAAGTTGAATGGCAAGAAAACAGCAGGGGAAAGAGTTTTAGAAGCATTCCAGAATACTACCTTCTATCTCTCTGCCTACATTTAATGAGAAGGATAGATATATATTTCTAAGAAGAAAAAAGAAACCTACATGATTCCAAACTAATGTTGTTCAACAGGAGTGGGTATGACATGACTCATCTGTAAAGGCCCCAATTAATGAGCCCAAGAGACAATGTGTAATTGATATCACCAAGAAGTGTCCTGGCATCCATGTTTCTTCCCAGGGGAAGATTCTGATTTCAGTTCAGATTCCATTCAAGAAATCACTTTTCCTTCCAAATGCAGGCAATATATTTCCTTTCTACATACAAAGTGAAAAGCATGTACCTTTCCTTTATACAGGCCTTAGAGAAACTAGGAGAGTCCCAGGTACTACAGCCTCTTAAAATAACCTCCACCATGTGGTTTGCTCAAAAGACTGCCCTTCTGCCATGGTTCCAGATTTTCACTCCATTCCCTGTCACCAATGAACTAAGCCAAAGTAACGAGGTAGAGTGATGAGGGACTACATTTGCAGTCTGTTAAAGCTAGGTTTGACTCCAAGTTCTGACACTTAATAGTCAGTGATTTTGGTGATTTACTGCAATTTCATGACTTTCCATTTCCTCATCTGTAAAATGGAGATAATGATACTGATTTGTAGATTATGATTCAAATTAAATACAATATTTCTGAAGTATCCAGTTTGGTGCCTGGTACATAATAAATACTCAATAAATGATGTATGGCTGTTATTGTCTGTTGTTAGCCAATACCCAGAGGCACAACCTGTCTGCTACGGCACTGGAAAGACCAAAGTCAATACATGGAAAATACACACAATAAAGAAATATGAGAAGAGGAAAGAAACAAGTGCCAACTGTGGGAATAAACCCCCAAAGAAATGCTGAAACATGATAAGATTGCTTACACTTGTGGGGATTAGATTTCTCTCAGATAACCTAAAGATGAGTAGGTTGAAGATGTATCACCAACTCTTGGCATCTGGACTCTGCAGCTGTTGTTCTTTATTCCTATGAGCTTCTACCCGTTTCATTTTTCTTTCCTCTTGCCAACACAGTACATAGCCTATGCAGGGTATCCCTAATTTCCCATGATTTCCTCCTTTGCCATGCCTTCCCCAAGGCCTGGCAGGGCCCCCCAAGCCTTTTCCAGTGAGATGCTGCCTCCTTCTCTAACTTCTCAACATGGACACACAGAGGCTTGAACTCACCTTGCCATTCTCTACTTTCAAAGCTATCTTCCCCTAGCAGGACACCATCACTGTTTGTCTTGGATTCACTGTGTACACAGCTTTGATTATGTCAATCAGTAGGATTCTCTAAGTATGATGGCTATGAATTCAGGCTCCATAACCTGCCCAGATATCCCTTTATATGTGTATGTTCCTCCCTGTGTGGGAGTAAACGGCGGCCATAGCAGTGGCAGAGGCAAGAGGAAGGGTTCAGGGCGAATGGTGGGAGCAATGTATCCCGAACTCTGCTCTGGACCTTTGCCAACTCTGCCCTAGCGTGAAAGGCACCTCATATTTCAAGTCCCCAGAGATCTTCATGAAATCTCATCCCACATCTACTCGGTCAGAGGGCAGTGTGCCTGGGCTTCAGTCATCGCAGAAAACACTGCTATCCTCTATGATGGGAAATGAATGTTAACGAGAGAGAGAGAGAGAGAGAGAGCGCGAGAGAGAGAGAGCGCGAGAGAACGCTCACACCTACATCCAACTCCAGACCTCAGAAACTCTGTTCACTGGAGTGCTCATTGAATCAAAGATGCTCAGGCTTGAAAGAACTTTCTCCAAAGGTTACTTATTGAAACATCCTCATTTCATAGATAAGTTCGTTTCCCAGGAACTTCATCATTCTTATCAAGGTCACCCAGCTAGTTCATGGCAGAGCCAGGACCACAACCCAGGTCTTAGAAAGCTAAGGGGAAACAGGAAGTTTTATATAATTTTAAATCAAGTTTTTGTTTTCTCTGAGAATGCCTCTTTTTTTTTTTTTTAAGTGTAGGAAGGTTTCAATTTTTTTTCTAATGAATATTTTCAAATATACACAAACAGAATCAATGATAAAGTCCCACATATCCATTATCCAACATAATTGTGAAGATTCTACAGGACTTGCTTTATCAAACCCTTTCCTTTGTTTTTAACCTAAGCATTTTAAACCATTCCCGGGCCTACGTACTCTAGCATGCATCTCTTTAAAAATATGGTACTTTCTTCCCTCAGTGATTTTCACACCATTACAGGGCCCCACCCCTGGAATTTCTTATTCCGTAGGTTTGGGGTGGAGCTAAGAATGTACATTTCTAATGTGCTCCCAGGAGATACAGATGCTATGGGGTCAGGGGCCACACTTTGTGAACCACTGTCCATATAATCACAATGCCATATCACACCTAAAAAATTTAACAGCGATTCTTTGGTATCATCTAATATCTAGTCCATATTGATTTTCCCTGATTGTCTCAAAAATGTCTCTTTAAAGATGGCTTGTTTCAATCATATTTCAAACAAAGCCAACACATTGCATTTGATTGTTTTATTCCTTAAGTTTCTTTCACATATTTGCTTGACCAATCTGTTTCCCCATTTACCCAGTCTCTCTCTCTCTCTCTCTCTCTCTTTTAATGCCTTTGACTTTAAGAAAAGAGGCAAGCCCCACATTACCGATTTATCCATTTGCTTGTTCCTGGCATTGCTTAATGTATTCCTCTATTTTGCATATTTCCTGTAAACTGGAAGTTAGCCCCAGATGCTCAATTAGATACAGATTCAGAGATTTTGGCAAGAATACTCAATAGGTGGGGCTGTGTGTAGCAAAATCAAGTTTTAAAATCTTAACTAAGAGGGAAATGTTTGGTACATACATTTTTAAAACACCACCTATTTTTAAACTGTTTTCAAATAATTTGTGCCCTTTATCTAAAGCACGCCCTCCTCACTTGAATCTTTATGGATCCCTTTTCTTCCCCAAAGAAAGAAATAATTTCCCAGACTCCTCCAGTAGGCCATGCAGCTGGGCCCTAGTTCTTGATCACACTAGTCATTTTATACATTCAACCCAAGTATAATGAAACTCTATGCAAGTTAACATTTATTTCATGAAATCTGACCAAAGGATCATCCCTTCCTCCTACCTCAGAACTGCCCTTGAAAAGCACGGCCTTGAAGAGAACAATGAGAAAGTATGATTTCATTCCGGGCAAATGCCTGCCACCTGATGGGGAAAATGACTTGGTTTCTAAAACCACCAAGGCTGCTATTTGCAGCTATTGCTGTTTTGAAACCCACCTCTAAGCTACTCAGATCCCAAAAGAAATATTCTCTAGCACACACTAAACAAGAGAAGCCTACCTCTCGAACAAGCCCAATTCCCCAGGTAGAGAGATGGTGTCCAGACAATGCCTGGTAAGTGGAGGCAAAACAAGCTGTTTGGGAATGAAATGGTCCCTAAAAGATAAAAGTGACAAGAATGAGCCAGCAAGTAGACTTCTCCTAGAGAATAAATTCCAATTCCTAAAATCTAAAAAGTATGGATGACATTTTTTTTGAGGTACCAGGGGCCAGGGATTGAACCCAGGACCTCGTATGTGGGATGTGGGAGCTCAACTGCTTGAACCACATCTGCTTCCTATGAATGATATTTTAAGTCATTTTGGCAGATTAGACTTTTCTGAAAATGCTTTATAATGGCAAAATTACCTTCTCAGTCACAAAAAAACATTTACCTAAGCAATTTTTTTAAATTTCAAAGGATAAAAATGCAAAAGCCATAAACTATATCATGAAAGAATTATCTTACAGGTGTTCTTATTTCTTTTCCTGCACACAAACACGCATATACACACACACAGCATGAGATGGTAGGAAACACAGATTCCTAAGGGTTAAAGGAAATTCCATATAATTAGCCTAACACAGTTGGGGACTTTGTAATAAATATCAATTCCCCATGTCTCATTCACTCTACTTTATGAAGCTTATTGTTGATTTTCTACAAGCCTATACTGAGGAAGGGAGAAAAGAAGTTCTGTGTCCTGGCAGTCATTAATTAATGATGAGTAGATTCTTCTAATCTCCTCTCCTGATGAAATGGAAGAACAGGAGAGGATGAGGCAACACACTGACAAAAGAAGACAGAGATAACATACTATAATTTGCTTAATTAATTCACAAACTACTGACACCAGCTTCTATGAAATCTGCCCACTGATCTTATCTGAACACTTGTACTGAAATCCAGCAATCCTTTTTCTATGCAGTTTCTACAGAGAAGAATGGTGGGAAACAAGCAGAGGAATTTGTTGTGGAAATCAGAAACATATACTCCTATTTTCAATGGCACATCAAATTTATGCCCAACTGTTCTGAATATACAATCAAAAGGTAGGTTCTTGGAAAATACATATCCTAGGACAATACAGCAAAGCACTTAAAGCTTCAATGAGATCGATAGGACAAGTGCAGTCTCAGCACTGAAACGAGAAATGTTACTAGCAGCTGCAGTTTGATTTGGCACAGCCTAATGACATGATCACTTACAGTGCCCTGTATCTGACACTTTAAATGGGCTGTCTTATTTACTCTCCATAATAACCCTGTGAAGTACATTCCCATTATAGAGAATAGAAAACTGAGACTGAGAGATTGTATAACTTGCATTAAATCATAGCAGAATTTAGATTCAAATATAAACTTGACTCCCCATGTTGTTCCCTGATGTCCCCTTCCAACCTTACATCCATCCAATCAAGTACAGAGACACCACATGGTTTGAAAAGCTGTAATTCATTTAGTTTTAATAAAACAACAGTCTTACCAAGCAAATGAAGAATAGAAAACATATATACAGAGATTAGTGGATGAGATTCCTAGGAACCCTTCAGAAAGACAAGACAGCATTAGTCATAGCTTTAAAAAAAAAAAAAAAGTATCTATTACAGAGGGAAGAAAACCTTTGTTTGCTAAGCAACACTTCAGCCACAGGTTAACTTTGCAAGACAAGTGAAGCCTGGGTGGATGTTTTGTTATTAGAATCTCAGAATCAGTATATTTAGTGCCAAGAGATCCTCAAAGATTTATTGTCCTGAGAGATTTATTCTCATTTTACCAATGAGCAACTGGAAGTTCAGGGATAAAACTAATGATATTTTAGTTAGGATGTAACACTATTACTTAACAGAATCTTTATCATAATTTGCTTAATTAATGAGCAAGTAAATTCTTAACTTATGTTTCAAACTTTTATAGCTTACTTCATATTGACCAGGAGTCTGAATTATTATATTGCCCTGGACAGAGTCGCTTATCACCTTGAGTTTAGGTGCTGGTGAAAGTTGATTGTTAATGGTACAAAGGCCACCAGGCAATTGCCTCTTGGGGAAGTTTCAAGGGCTCCAAATAAATAACTACCTAGCGATTGTAATCTTAACTCAAAGTCACTAAAGAGCTACAAAAGTTTCTCATTATCTTCAAATTAGTGGTGGTGACAGTATATGGAGAAAAGGAAAGGAGCAAAACTGGAGTTAGAAAATCTGGACTATTCTATCACTAAACAGGACACATTGGATGGAACCTCATTTTCATTATCTATAACATGAAGGCACTGGACCAAAGGATCTCCCAGTTTTAATATTTTTTAATTACTGTAAGACGGGATAAATACCAGCTAAATCATATACTCCCATGTGGAGACTGTAGAAGTGTAAAAAGGAAGTTAGAAATTTTTCAAATGCCTTTAAGATATATGTTTCCAAAGACAGATTTCCTACGGAAGATTTTTTTTTTAAACGTGTAAACATATTTTATCTCTCCAGGCAAAGTATACTTATTTCATTTTTTCCAGGATTAAAATAAATCTTGATGGTTCCACTAGGCAGCAATACATCTGGAAGAAAAGCAATTTAAATAACAGATAAAACTTCTTTGTGCATATGCAGCTTTCTACCTAAGATAAAAAGAATCAGATTATCCACTTACCACCTTTTATTCAATTGAGGGTGGGGATGGAAAGTGATAAGCAATTAAAACTCTTGAAAAATAAAATTTACCTTAAACTAATTTTAGCGGATACATTAAAAAGAAAACAAAGCAACCATTATGGAGTATTTGACTTTTCATTCTGAAGGGTTTCTAGTCTTAAGGAAAAGTGACAGGGTGGAGGGAACTGGTTCATTCACCCACCCACTATATATTTAATTAGTCAAGTCCCAGACATTAAGATAAATGTCAGAGGGAAGAGATAAACGTTATATGATTCCTGCTCTCCAGGGGCTCACAATCCAGTGTCAGAGACTCACAGGGGAACAAACAACTACTACATCAAGTGCTTTAAAAGGAAGGATGCACAAAGGACTATCCAGAATACATAACAGGAAATGCTTAATGCTGGTCAAGGAGGTTAGCAGAGCTTCACGGCAAAGACGACATTTGTGCTAGGTCTTTACAGAGGAGCACAAGTTCACCAAGGAAATAGCATGTGCAAAGGCCAGAAGCAACAAAAGGAAGGAAGGAAAAGGAAGAGGAGGGAAAAAAGGGAAGACATTGTAAAATAAAAATGTTTTTCAATCTTATGTGTATGAAATACAATTATTTTAATTGTTCTACTTGCTCAATTTCTGTAATTGTTGCTCTTGAGGCTGAGCATATTTTCATATGCTGTATGAGCATATACTCATTCATCATGCAGACATTCTCTTAAGTGAATTGATTATTTTCTTTGCCAATTTTTTTCTCATGGGTAGTTTGCCTTTTTTTAAAATTAATTTACATGAATACTTTATATATTTTGGATGCTAATTCATTGTCGGTCATAAGTGTGGCAAATATCTCATACCACCCTTCGACTTTTCTTTTTATTTTTTATATCATTTATCATAATTAAATTATTTTAATTTAATTTTAATTTACTTTAATATGGACAAACTTACCAACAATCTTCTTTATTGTTTGTGCTTTTAAGAAACTCTTCCCTAATCCTTCCAAATTTTCTTCTAAAATTTATAAAGTTTTGCTTTTTCACATTTCAGTTCTAAAGCCATCTGAAATAGTTTTGTGCATGATGTGAGATAGATTCAACTTTTTTTTTCCCATATGAATAACCACTTGTCCAAGCATCATACATTAAGTAATTTATCCTTTCATAGTATTTGTAATGTCAACTGTCACTGGTAGGAGTCCCTAGGAAACAGACTCGGAGGAAGAGATTTCCATGCAGAAGGTTTAGTGCGGAGTGTCAGTGGGAACAACCCATATGAGAAGGTAAGGGAAGTAGGACTGGGCAGAGGGAGATGCAATTGGAACACAGGCCTCAGCTGGTCACAATACAGGACAGGAGCCCAGCCTTTGTTTCCTCACACGTACGCCAGTCATTGGATAGAGCTACTCCAGAGGAGGGATTGTAACCTTGGGCGAGGCAGTTTCCTTCGGCAGTGGGCAATTCCTGGGGACAGCATCACTCCCAGCAGCTGAGGGAACAAGTGCCTTGGTCTTGAGGGAGGATCTGGGTGGCACACACAGTGTCCACTATACTGTCTTTGTCATTTATTAATTCTCTAGTTTTTGACTCACTATTCTATTCAACTCTTTTTCTAGGAAATGATTCCCAGACATATCTCCAACGTGGTCTCCTGCTTTCTTTGTAACCTAATTTATCAATATGCCCTTCAAATACATTCCTATAACTGGACCAAAAACTCCAGATTCATCAGACCATATAGAGCACATTAGCACATTTCCCCCCTTGATATGAGTATCTATTACTAATATAGACTGGCCTTTTTTTTTAAACAGCCATGTTACCCAACTGGTTCAAAATCAGTATGTTGTCAACTAAACCTAAAGTCGACACACCCTATCATTTACTTGTATATGGATATTTTAAATCTAAATGCAGTATGTTTCCATTATCCTCTTAACTTTAATCTTGTTCCATTTAGCTTAGGAAGAATTTAACAAGGGTTGAATCTATCATTTAACACCTCTCTCCATTTCAGTTTTTCTCTAAATCTGATTAAGATTGACAACAAGATATTGAAAAGAAAAGATCTGAATAGGACACCAAGCAGGGGGTGATGATGCCAATGATACCTTTCTACATTTTGGCACAGGACCATTCATCAACAGCCCAAGCATAATTGTTCAACAGGCTGCAGATCCACCGTGGTTTGTTTTTTTTTTTCATTGCTTAGAAAGTTTTATTTTTTGCTTTTTTTCCATTTTAACCATTTTTAAGTGCACAATTCTCATGCAATTGTCTCCCAGTCACTCAGGGCAGGAACCTTAGAGTCACCCTTGACTCCATATTCCTCCTCAACTGCAGGTCCAATCAAATTCATTGAGTTTTGAGTTCAGCAAGTTTTGGAATCTAGCCTATATTACCTCCAACACCAAGACCATTAAAGAGCCTTTTAATCCTTACCTGTTTTAATATCTCATGTTCTATTGCCAGAACTATTTTTTTTTGATATACAAAAATGATAAGGTATATTTCCCTTTACTGGTTTCCTGCCTGGAAGAGATGAGAGTAAATGGTGTCCCCCGGGGAATGAGAAAGTAGATGCAGCTTCAGAGGATGTGGTCTGCAGAGAATATCCAGTTAGCTTTGAGCTTCTTTAATATAGATGCTATTGGGCTCTCTAAGAATATATGAAAGGTGATTGGACTTTTTGAGGCTCCCATTTTAAAGATAAAAATAATTCCTTACATATGTAAAGCACTCTCATGCACACTCTCATTTAATTCTCATGACATCTCTGAAAGAGTGATATTATTAACCCTTGGTTACACATGAGAAACCTAAGAGTTGGAGAAGTAGTGTATTGCTCAAATTACATAGCTAATAATTGACAGAGGCAGCATTTGAACTTGGGTTTACTGGTTTAAAGGCAGGGGCTTTAGCCCAATCCACCTCAACCTAACAGTTGTGTGAATTATAGTCTGTTTATCATGAAAAGGAAAAAGCCATCAAAGGGCAGGTGAGTTCTCAGAGGGCAGCCCAAATTTCTCTGGAAGGAAAATATTGTCCAACAGACATAGAGAAGTGATTTTTCTCCAGTGCCACAGAAGCCAAGATTTAAGAGCTTCTGCAGCAAAGAGGCTGGAGAAAATGCTTCCCTGACTCGAGCTCTTTGTGAGATTAGTCATACATATCATATGATTTTCCAAGACATTTGCTCTTAGAGGAATTCGAAAGATATAAACAAAATAGTAGCTCTATTCTTTAGAATAAAATTGCAGATGTGTGATTGTTATATCTTAATTACTTTGTAGATGAAATCCTATAACTTAACCAATATTTGCTGATAATATAAAATCAGTTAAAATCTATATACTGAAAGACTAATGGATGCTTAAATACAATTTGGGGAGTAGCATCTTGAACCACATGACAGCAGCTGGCACTTGGCAGACATTGAGTGTTATCTGAAGACATCTGTATTGAGGCCAGAATGGTTAATATCATGATTAATTTTTTAAAAAGTTGTGATCACAGAAACATATGTCAGAGAGGGAAATATTCAAGAACAGCATTCTACCTTCCTATATTAAAGAAAAACACAAGAATTGGTTCTCTGTATGCAAATTAAAAAATTAAGAAACTTACAAGTAGATAGGTCTATAGTAATTATTCAAAATCATTAAAAAATGGCTATATGGGAATTAAATGATCTCTCAAGGACAATTATATCATGTGCCTGTAATAAAACATTTGAGTTTAAAGGATTTCAAATTTATTTAACATAGTTATACTTCAATATAATAATTTATGTTTTTTATC
Source organism: Cabassous unicinctus (assembly GCA_029593785.1). NCBI lineage: Eukaryota > Metazoa > Chordata > Mammalia > Cingulata > Chlamyphoridae > Cabassous > Cabassous unicinctus. Next base: position 6,924 of record JAQZBX010009521.1, on the reverse strand, counting down.
TTGGTCTCCACTAAAGTAGTTAAATAAAGACTGCTTGGTCCCACCCCCAAAATTTCTGATTCAGTAGGTCTGGGGAATAGAGCCTAAGAAATTGTACTTCTAACAAGTTACCTGGTGAATCTAATACTGCTTGTCCAGGGAACACACTTTGATAACCACAGTTCTAAATGATGTTGACTCTCCCATAGGTTAGCATTTCCTGTAATCACATCCATTTTGCCAATAATGAATCCCTTGTGCACAACAAACAAAAATGTATTCAACAATTTTTTATTGAGCCAGCATTTATGTAGTGTATGCTGCCAACTATACTAGATGTAGTGCTATATACTAGAGACACAAAGATGAATGAAGCTAGTCTCTGCTTTCATGGAGTTCATATTCTAGACAGACATGTAAACAAATAATTATGATGCAATGCTATAAAGGTCACATGTAATGTTCCATGAGAGTACAGAGAAAGAAGTGATTCATTCTAACGTGACAGACATCAGAAGGCTTTATAGAGGAAATAACATTAAGGATTTTTTTGTTTTTTTATTTTGAAATAATTTTAGACTTATAGGAAAGCTAAAAAATAGTACAGAAACTTCTCATATACACTTCACCCAGCTTCTCCTAACGTTAATATCTTGCATAATCATAGTTAGGATGTTTTGAAAAATGCATCAGAATTCATCAGGGTATCCCATGTCGACAGATAATGCATGAATAAAACTATTGAGACATGAAAGTAAAAGTAATATGTAAACTTTTTGGAGTTTTGTGTGCTAGACACTGTGTCAAACACCTTAAATGTATTATATCACTCAATCCTTACAACAACTCCATTAAGTAGTTACAATAATATCCACCTCATAGATACTATCACTCCTTTTTATAGATGAGGAAATTGTGCAGTTGCTAATTTTCTGAAAAGTAGTGGAACTGGGATTTGACACCAGAAAGCACACATACTCTTAACAAGTACACTATGATTAGTATGATCCAGAAATGGAGAATAGTCTCTTGGAGATACAGATTAAGTTACATCAGGGAAAGTTGCCGGGATGGGGTTCTGAGAGTGGAAGCAGAAGACAAGGCCAGAAAAGGCAGGGGCCAGTCCTAGATAATGGAAGGATTCAATACTGTGGTGGCTTGATGGTCACTGTTATATGCCAACTTGGCTGGGGTATGGTCCCTAGTTATTTAATCAAACACTATCTAGGTGTTGCTGTGAAGGTATTTTGCAGATGTGGCTAACATCTATCTTTGACCTTAAATAAAGATTAGCCTCCTTAATGTGGGAGGGCCTCATCCAGTCAGTGGAAAGCTCTAAGAGCAAAAACTGAAGTTTCCCAGAGAAGAAGAAATCCTGCCTGAGTTTCCAGCCTGCCAGCCTGCCTACAGATTCTAGACTTTGGCAAAGGTGAACAAATTTTGCATATGTAATTAAGGTCCCAGGTGCTGTCACATTGCTCCACTGACTCGGGGCCTCAAATTCTTATGCCATTATCTAGGTCTACAGGTTCCTTTCCTGGTCTTGACTTCTATGTCCACTCTTGGAGCCCTGTCCTACAACCCATTCCCTAAGGAGCCTGCACTGGTAGGTAATAACGGGAGCTTTATGGAAAAATTAATATAATGACTAAGAGCTTTGTGCATACCTGCTGGAAATCAATCTCATGGCCTCAACTTATATTTGCAATGTACACAAGCTTTCCAGGAACAGTGCTTTCACACAGATGGTAAACTTCAATGGTGAGCATCAGCCGATCAGCTGGTGGGCCTTGTAGGACCACTGAATCACATCCTGGGAGAGTTCTCTAGTTCACAGATGTGTTGGGTCATAAAGTGTACCTCTGTGGCTGTGCTGGCCTCTGATCGTGCATAATACAACATGGTTAATCTGTGACCAGCAAAATACATGAAACAGTAAGCCGCCTCTGGTTTTTATTTCAATTTTGATCACTTGGCTACCCCTCAGTGAATGCTTTAACAATAAAATCTCATTTTAAGATTAAAAAAGGTCAGTTCTGTTTAAGCTGGTCAGGTTGCAAAGTTATTGCAATTTAAAAGCGGTTTCTTTGTTCACAGAAACACTTGGTTTAGAGGACCCAAGTTTCATTTAACTTCATTCCAGTGTTCTGAGTACATTTAGATTCCTAAACTTATGCAGAGATGAATAGTTTTATGTTTAGTTAAAAATAAAGCAATATCTAGCACTGATGATTATATTGATAGTAATCACATAATATTGTGTGAACCTAGTTTCGTTTTGCTTAACATAATTGGGAAAAAATTGCCATAGTTGCTCATTTGCAGACCAAGTTTTCTCATCATTCACCCATGCATTTATTCATTCATTCAATAAAATATTTGTTGAGTACATGCCATTTTCCAGTTACTGAAATTGATTCTAGATATATAATGATGAATGTGACACCACTCCTGGCTTATACACTGCTTTTTCCAAAAGTGAAAAAAAAATAAACTTCTGTTTCAATTCCAATGTGTTCTATTACCAGCAGAAACAGGTTTCAAATGAAGATGGGATACCAAGTGTATGGCAGTGACAAATCAACTATTCTGCTGTAGCACATAGCCCAAGGAATTTCCAATCATCCTGTTTGACTAACCTTACAGCAATCTGCCATTCAAGGTCACTACCTTGTCTCTGTAAATTGGGAGGTTGTTTTTAAGTCAAGAGCCACAAATATTTAATTGAATCAACACATATTGACCACCGTGTATATTTCATGGGAGGGACTGCAAGTAGTTCATCCAAAGTAAAAGACAGAGTCCTGCATTCAAAAGCTTGTTGGGAAATCAGGATTAACACCTGAAACAATGAGATAAATTATTTTTAAATATATATATGTATATGACAAAATGCAGAAAATTGAGGTTTAAAACCTATTGGTCTTGACAATAAATGCTACGGGAATCAAGAGGAACAAGAATATTATTTGTTGCAGAAATTAAGAAAGCTTTATAAAGGGAAGAATGGCTAGAGGTTGTTCAGAAAGAATTGGTAGGAAGAAAGGGGATGTTTGTTTTTTTCTTTTGCTATTTCATCTTTTAATCTATGATTTCATATTGGAATGATATCAGTCATCAGACATGCAATTCTGATTTGTTTGTTACTCAATTAATTTAAAAATAAAAACATCCTGATTAAATCTAAAAGCTACTGAGTGAACCAGTTTTAATCTAGACTCCATTGAAGTACATCAGAGGTATAGTATATGATCCCTCCAAGTTTTTAAAAAATTGGGTAAAAAATATAAATTAACCTACACAAAACAATGAGAACAATAAAGATACTATACAAGCAAGTGCCTTAAAAAACAGAAGCAAATGTAGAAGCTTTAATCAAGAGGAAATCAAGAAACCCACATAGAATAACTCATTGTGAACTATTATTTGTACCACCATTTCATCACTGGCAAACAAAAAGAGTGGATTATTGAATCCTTTCTGGCCCTATGAACTAATATCAAACTGTAATTATAACAAAGCTAATATTCTCTAGAGTTTTATAAAGTATTTTCATTACATTATTTCATTAGATTCTTACAAGAAACCCATGGATTTGATATTATTCATCCAGCAGTGGCAGTCTGGGGGAGTAATAGCAGGGTATGAAATCAGTATTTCTCTGGCTTTACCAATTTTGATGCCGCCTCCCCCCAACACACCAGTTTCTCTTGAATCATTCTATGAATCATGTGTGCTCATAGATATAATTCTCCCCACCACCACCACTCTCCTCTCCGTTTCTGGCAGCTGCAGGTGCCTCCTAACACTTCAGCCTACTTCTCCCATGTCTCCTTACAATGAAATAAAATCTGGTCCAGTCCTGCTAGGTTTATTCAGTGATATTCCCTGTCATATTGTACTTCAAGAGCACCTCAGGTAGGAGAGAGCCTCTTCATCCACATATTTGCTATATTCTGCTATGCAGACCTTGTCTTCAATGTTTTAAAGAAATTTTAGTGGAAATACTTTTCAAATTTTCACTCTGCTTTTTCATTGCAGTTCTCTCTCCCTAGGATCCAAGCATGCAACTGTGGGGGCTGAGTGAGTGGAAAAATCTGGAGTATACACATAAAGCTATTTTCAGTGTTGCCCCTCCCCTCTGAGGCTGGCGCACTCTAACGTGCCTCAAGTCCTGCTTGAGTTCTTTCCTGTGACAATCCTCTGAGTTCTCAAGCAAAAGACTCCTGACAGGCCCAACCATCTAATTATCCAGACATGCCTAGACATGTCTGAATCCAAGGGAGAAGAGAGTATGGGCTCAAGCTGTACATTTATTTACTCCCTCCAAAATTCCCCTTGACTAACCTGCCCATGTACAACCTGTATTGTTCACGAGATTATTTCTGGATTCTCCCTTCAAACTCCAAACTCAAACTCCAAACTTAGGTTTAAAAAATAAACCCATCATAACATTTTAGGAAAAACAGGTGTAACCTGGACGATCCAACTGACTGCTTTATTACCAGTAAAACTGGATTACATGATTGACAAAAATCTGAATTTCAATGTTCGAAACCCTCACTCCCTTCCATTGCATGATCCCAGTTTTTTCTCAGGATCTTCCTCCCCACCTAAAGGCTCCAGGGGTCCCAGGAGCATGTGGGAGAGCTCCTCACAAAGTTTCTGTGCTTAGGGACCTGCTGTTCTGCCATCATCTTGCTCTTTTGCTCTCGTCACTCTGCTGCCCTTAGGTTGCTACCAGCCTCTTCCAGAAGCTGGGCTTTGTTCTCCCTCTGGCCATCAGGAACATTTCTGCTTCTCTTGAACAGCTCATGTATACTGCAAAATTTCTGGGCTTCTTATGATAACGTTCTTCCTTCCTTTCATGCCCAAGCCCCTTCTCCCTAGAGCAGAGACACTCCTGGGAAGATGGGGAGTTGTTTGTGTACAGACATTCTGGCCCAGACTTGTTCTTCTCTGCTGGTACTTGTCCTTCATTGTTATACCCTATAGCACAATATACTTCAAGGACCCCCAGGAATCCCTCTGCCTCCCATACATGTCTGAATCCCAATTCTGGTTCAGAACAATTTATGACTGAAAAAAACTCCTAGAATCTTCTACAAGAGTGAAAAAAAAACTCCAGAGCATGATATGACAGGAGACTGAGCTGCCAGGGCACAAAGAACTCTAGGGAGATGGTATAGGGAGATGTGACCTAAAACCAGAGCCCAGGGGCCACAAATGTGCATTAAATATGGTTCTATTTCTGTTTAAGAATCATCCCACAGAAGTTACCAGTAAAAGTCAGTGGGCAATACAGTCATTTACCTGATAACAGCTATCTAAAGAGGGTGAGCCCAGGGTAGTGTTTACTGTCTCCACAAATCTCCCCCACACCTATCCATCTCCAGAAGATCCGTGAGGAAACAAAAAAATATATACCTTCAAAATTCACAACTTTGCTTTATCAATTTGATAAAATGCATGTAATCCAATGACACCTTAAAATTTAAGTATTTTTAATGGCTAAAAAAAACACATGAAAAGATGCTCAACATCACTAGCTATTAGGGAAATGCAAATCAAAACTACAATGAGATATCACCTTACACCTATTAGACTGGCAGCTACTGAAAAAACAGAGGACTATAAGTGTTGCAGAGGATTTGGAGGACAGGGAACACTCATCCACTGCTGGTGGGAATGTAGAGTGGTGCAGTCATTGTGAGGACAGTTTGGCAGTTCCTCAGGAAGCTAATTATAGAGCTGCCATATGATCCAGCAATCCCACTGCTGGGTAAATACCCAGAAGAATTGAAATCAAAGACCGAACAGATTTATGCACACCAATGTTCATAGCAGCATTATTCACTACTGCCAAAAGTTGGAAGGAACCTGCATGTCCATCACCAGAGGAATGGATAAGCAAATTGTGGTATATACATACAATGAAATATTATGCAGCTGTAAGAAGAAATGCAATACTAACACATGGGACAATATGAATGAATCTTGAAGACCTTATGTTAAGTGAATTAAGCTAGTCAATAAAGGACAAATATTATATGAATTCACTGATCTGATTTAAGCAAATTGAGCAGACTCACAGAGCTAGAGCCTGGAAGATAGGTTATTAGGAGACAGAAAGGGAGAAGAGTGTGGTGAGCCAATGTTCAATATGTGCAAGACCTACGATAAGGTGGAAGGGGGTGTTCGGGCAGTGGGTGGGGGTGATGTTGGTACAGGGATGGGAGAGGGGTCAAGGGTGCTGGAAGGTGAGGAGGAATAGGGTGGGGAGGTTGGGTTGGATTATCCATGGAACTAGGGGGAAGGCTGGAGGAAGGAAGAGGTGAATTGTGGAGATTTGTAGGTCAGTGGTTAAAACTATAATGGTGGGAATGTTCTTTTGGCAAACATGGCAGGGGAGGGTTACTGGTGCAGGGCATCAGGGATGGGGAAATATGTGGGATAGGGTACACCTGGGGCATGCTTCTATGGAATATGAAAATGGTCATCTTGTCATGGTGTGTTATCCCAGTGGGTGGAGACCCACATAATAAACAAGAAAATATTAAACTCCCATCCTGAGGAGTCCTGCTATGTTCTCAATTAGAGGGACAAGAATCTCTAGAGAAAATAGGCAGTGCCTAATAAAAGAAAACAGACCAATATGTCAAACTCTTAACTTTAATGCATGTAACTATGAACCTTATTCTTCAGAACTTAATGGTTACCATACGTCCCGAGGGGAGAGGGAGGGAAGAATAGAACAGATGGAACATAAGGCATTTTGGAGCATTGGAATTGTTCTGCATACCTTGCAATGATGGATACAGGCCATTATAAGTTTTATCAAAAGTGTCACTGTACATAAAAGATAATTTATGGTGATGAAAGACACATTGAAATTTTTTTTATTTTTTTATTTTATTTGTTTTTTATTATTTGCATGTTTTTATT
>JAQZBX010009520.1:35601-46056 GCA_029593785.1 Cabassous unicinctus | reverse complement strand
AAAAAAAAAAAAAAAAACCAGCACACAACAAAGAGACACAGCAAATGCAAACAATGAGGGGGTGGGGAGAAATAAATAAATCTTAAAAATAAAAAAAAACTCCAATAATGGGTGGATGTAACCAAACAAGACTGAAGCTCAGAAAGCATGCTTCTTCTCTCTCTTGCCTAAAAAAACTGAAGATTTAAGTTTTAGGTCCTAAGAATTTTCAACGTGAAGATATAGAAAAGGAAGTTCTGGATAAAAAGCTGATCAGAAAACTGGACTTCATCAAAATTTAAAACTTTGATTCTTTGAAAGACACTGTTAAGAGAATGAAAAGACAAGGCAAAGACTGGCCAAAGACTCCAAATCATGTATCTCATAAAGGACTTAAATCCAAAAACACATAAAGAACTCTCAAAAATCAAAGAAGATCCAAAGCTTTTGTTTGATTCTTAAAGGAATCTGAGTTCTCCCCAAAATATTAAGAACCACTGGTCTATGTGCTAGGCTTGGATAATTCAGATGAACAAAATGCCACCTACAACATGGAGCTAAGATCCTGCTGAAGCTCCTTGTATTGGAAGCATGCCTTGCAACTCACCTCCAAAGTTGCCACAGAAGGAGCATATTCCTAGATAACCCTCCAAAGATGACAGCAATTAATTAAGTGGAAGAGCAGCCACGGGTGGGTCTATATTTATTCCAGCTTTATGGGGGGGGGAGGGTGGTCTTAAATGGGCCACATCACCATCTGGGAGTCACTTTCCTCTTGCATAAAACTCCACCAGAAGTACAAAAATAATTTCTACAGTTCTGTTATGAGTGGCTTGTTAGGTGATGAATCAGAAATAAAGTCACCAGCCCTGCAGAAGGGAATGAAGTTTATACAGATTTTCCTCTCATTTATTTGATAAGTATTTGTTGCCTGCCTTATGTCAAACATTTGCTAGGGGTTGAAGATACAATGGTGAGCAAAATCGTGACTTCTTCAAGGATGTCAAATCTAGTGAAAGAGACCTAAAAGTAAACAGGCGATTACAAAACAGGGACAAGTGATTCAACTGGGATAAATCCAAGGAACACAGAAAAAGGACACCCAACCCATTCCTGTGGGGTTGGGAAAGATTTCCTAGAAGTTAGGTTTGAGACCTAAAAGATGAGTAGGAGTTTGCATAAAAAGAGAGAGGAAAAAAAACAAAAACAAAACTTCAGATGGAGGAGAATGAGGCATTCTGGGAACTTCAAAAAGTGGAGAGAACTGAAGCTGGGGAGGTAGCAAAGTCAGATCATGGATAACTTCATAAATCACACTGAAGGAGTTTTACTATATGCTGCTGGCAGTGGGAGGCATGAAAAGGCACAGAAGAGTACTATGAAGGGATTTGCCTTTCAGAAAGACCACTCTAGCTGCAGCAAGGGACAAGACTGAAGGGGATGGATGGAAAGTAGAAAAGACAAGACTCATTATAAGGTTGTTTCATTAAGATGTGGCCCGGTGATGGTCTGAATAATTGTAGCTAATTTTTTTTTCTTTTTTTTCAGGAGGCACCAGGACCTGAACCTGGACTAATATTTTGAGCACTCATTATCTCATTTAACGTTTGCAACTCTATGAGGTAGATATAATTAGCCCCATTTTATAGATGAGGAAGCTGAAGAACTGAAAAGCTAAGACACTTGCCCAAGATCATGTGGAAAATGGTGGCAGTGGGGAGAGAGGTAGACTGATTTGAGAAACAATTTAGAAGGTGGTATGATTATGACTGGATGACTAAATATTCAACTAATATTCATTATTGATTTGGGAAGGGTGGCTAAAGGAGCAGAAGCCCTCAAGGATGATATTCAAGTCTCTAGCTTGGATAACTATGCATTGAATGAGTTTGGAAACACAGAAGCAGCAGATGGAAGAAGAAAGTGGTAGTTTCAGTTTGGGGCTTGATTTTAAGGTGCCTGGGTGATTTCCAAGTGGAGATTCCCAGAAGGCAACTGCAGGTTGTGATCTGAAAAGGGAGATTTTGGTGTCATTAGCTCCAATCTCCTCCTAAAGGGGGGTGGGGGTACGGTGGACACCTTTGGAAAAGCTGAAAATAATACAAATTTTGAAAATGAAGCATTTAGGAAAACAGATAATACAATGATATCTGCCACAAAACCATTTTAGGTCATTACAAGATAATTTTCTTCTATTAATTCTTCTCAATTATTTTTCACTAATGGTCTTCACAGCTTTTTATCTTTGAAGTCTTCTATATAATAAGCAGGGCCCAAGTCTGACACTTCATCAAAGAGGTGGGTATCTAACGAATGCCTCCCAAGAGGAAATGAAGTCCATTTCTCCCTGGGGATAGGAATTCCTTTGGGAGCAACACTAGCTTTTGGAACACTGGGGAACCATTTAGCAAATTACCATTTCAGTGGACTCAATGGTGTCCTAAAGGCCTGGAAACACAGCCCTAACTTAAATTTAAGCTCCCAACAGCTCAGGCAGGAGGAAATCGCTTCCATAATAATGACAATGGAAAATTATTAGCATATCAAATACACTTAGAAGAGAAACTTTTGAGTTACACTTCTCCAGGTGAATAGACACTTTCCTTTAACTTTCCTTCTCAGAAATAAAAATGCTGATCATGAAGAAAAGAGAAATAAGATTTTAACAAATTGCTTTAAACAAAAAATCTCTTTTCAAAGTTTGATAGGGTCAATTAAAATATTTAATATTGTACTTTCCCCCCATTCAATGCATTTCTATCTACCTTTGCCTAGGCTGGCACTCCATGCTTAAAAAAGTTTTGTCAGAGAAAATTACTTGTATTTGAGAACTGGCCACATCCTACTAATACATAATCACTGTCTGAGGAGGACTGTACAACTCTGTCATGAATAGAGAGCCATTGACTATTTCTAAGAAGTATCTCTGTTCTAGGAATCCCAACCCTAGTTCAATAGAAATTGTTTTAGTATTCTTAAGGGATACCCCAAAATAGCTCCATAAAGCAACAAGGCCTCCTCTCACTTTTCCATATGGGCTTAGGTTTTTGTTTTTTTTTTCCTTCTCCAAAACTAGTAAGTCACCCATACTAAGAATTTTCAAGTTGCTTTTGCCACCTGCATAACTTTCATAGCAAACTGTTCAGGTTTTTGCACCCTCCCAAAATATGGCAACATCCAGAAGGATGGATCAACAATGTGTGAAGACACTATTCTCCCAGATTCCAAGAATATCTGTACAAATGCATCAATAAAAAGACAACCGTGCCCAATTTTAGTGAATGTGATGAAAAGCTGTTAAATGAATCAGTGTTGGGTTACTAAAATGATTCTCAAAGGTTTTCTGATTTTAAAAATTATACTTTTAATTATAGAATATTGTTAGAATAATACAGATGTAGATAAACACTAGATAACTGTGACCAATATGATAAGGAAAACTGCTCTACATACTTATGTGTTCACTCACTCTCCACAACCATAGAAAACAGGCACAAAGTGTTTCAGGGTAGGTGCAGAAGTAGCCAGGGACTTGGGAGCAGAAGACATGCAAAAAGCTTCAGCAGAGAGGCCGATGTAAAACTTCTACACAAAGTTCAACACAGCAAAGGGAGGGCAGCAATTGGCAGAAAGAGAGGAGATAGAGCTGGTCTGGTCCTTTCCCTTTTAACTTTCCAGCTGGAGTGTATATGTGTGGAGAGATGGCTGGGTGCTTAGAAGTCTTTTCTTGAGCCCTTCACCTGTAAGCTAAAAGCAGCAGCAGGAACAGGTTGGGGGTGGGGAAAGGACAGCAGGGAAGGAAAAGGTGGTAAGATACAGGCAGGAGAAGCCGTCTTCTATGACCATTCCCAAGCTGATGACAGTAGTAGCTTATAGAAGCAACAGGAGAACTTTGATGTTCATTAAAAATCATCAGCAACACTGACAGGAGAAAAGACATATTCGAGTTTAGTCACCAAGAACATATAAGTCACTCAACAATTAAAATGAATACCTACAATCTGCCAGATTTTGTATAGAACAAAACACGTGACCCCTGCCCGAGTTTGTATTCACATAGGAGTGGCAACATAAAGAAAGCCCTTTGGTGGAGTGGATTTTCACTTTTGTTAATTTTGAGGCTGTTTCATTTGCAAACAATGCAGTCCCACACAGCTGTGGGTCACAATAGCTCACTATAGTAAACCACCCGAGAGAGACCACTGGCTCCTTCAACACTAAGGCCCAAAGAGCAATGGCAGAACTGTTTTTTAAATGTTACAACATTCACAATAAAGCACAGCATAAACAATTTGGGACATTCTCAAAAGAAAATATATTCCTTACTCTATTTCCATCTTCTGGGCACCAATGCCCTTCCACCTCCACACACAAATGCTTGGATAAGCATCAACATTTGGGATATTTCTTAATTCCTACTTGGACTGAGATAAGAACTAACACTAATGGGCTTAAACTGGGTCAACTCTTATTTTACCCACTTGTATTTATAAACTTGGAGGATGGAAATACATTCATACCTAGGTTTCTGACTAGGCCAAAGAGTCTTCATTGCCATGTAAGAAATTCAGTCTGAGTCTAGGACAATCAAGCTATTTGTCCAGTCATTATCTTCCACATTTACTGATACATATAAACAAGTGCTTGGTTAGGTACAAAAACAGATCTTAGAGGAGAGTGCACATTAGAGCACTAGTGTTTACATTTTTTTTTCATAAAGAGCAGGAAAAAAGGACATTTCTCACACTAGAGTTATGTCTGTAGTTCTGTCACATGATCAACATCACTCAAGAACATGCTAATTGTGTGTGACTGGCAGTTTTAGCTACTGGAAAAACCACGGAATACACATTTCACTGTACATACACATGCCCTTATGCAAGCTAAGATAAACACTGGGATGTGGCCCTTATCAAATCCTAATGGTATCAGTAGGGAAGACTGACCTAAAAGGACAGAGGGGAAAGCACACAGAAATGACCTATATTCCCTGGGAAGGGACTCTGTGCTTCCTTCCATGAAGTGGTTGATTCCACTTGCTCCTTATATTCCACCATCACTCATGGTCCTATCTTTCCTTGAAAATATTTACCCTACAATGTTCCCTTCAGTGATCCCTGACAAAAATTTGCAAATTCTGATTAATGGCAATAACAAGTGGGGGCATCCCTTGCTAGTCCCCAGCATTAAGGGGTCCTTGGTCCCGAAACTTGTGTCTCAGTTTTCTTAAATCTATCTTCAGTTAGCTTTCACAAAGGTGTGAGCTTTAAAAATTTTAAATAGAAACAAGGGGAAGAAGAAAAGTTATGATTACTGCCTTCATTGAACAGAATCCTACTCTCAAGAAGATGGAAAGATACAAATGCATAAGCAACTTGGGGAAAGAGCCCTTTGCAGGCAAAGATGCATGTGCCCAATAACTATGGTGAGTGAATAGCTATGGCCATTCAGGCAGAGTCCCTGGTTGCCTTTTTCAACATAGCCGTGACTACTCTATTACAGTCCCACTTTTCCCCTAGCATAGTTCTTTGGGCTAAAGGATGGGAGAAATGACTTTTAAAGATCTGTTCCATTTTCAGGCCTGAACATTCACCAGCATTTATCCCCTGGTCTTCAGATTTCCAGTTATGTCTGGAGCTAATTTTAATGAAGTAATTCATTAACAATGCATGAATTTTTAAAAAAATCACTATTTTGGGAGAGGGGGTAATGTTCCTAAAGCCTTGGGTCAGAATTCCAAATGGCTTGGTCTTTTTTGATGTTTGCAACTGCAGCCCACAACTAGAAAATTCAGTATGGTCAAGAAGCTCAGTCTTGAGGAAGCTCACAGATATCAAATAAAATTGTACCTTCAACTGAATCATTTCTCAATCATCATAATTATAGGACTTAGTCAGTGTGAACTCTCTTATGTTTAATAAGAGCTGAGCTCCGGCTGAAACTCTTCTCACATTCGGTACATTCATAAGGCTTCTCTCCTGTATGAACTCTCTGATGTGTGATAAGGTTGGAGCTCTGGGTGAAACCTTTTCCACACTGTACACACTCATAGGGCTTCTCTCCTGTGTGGGTTCTCTGGTGTTTAATCAGATCTGACCTTTCGCCAAAGCTTCGCCAACACTCATTGCACTCATAGGGCTTCTCTCCAGTGTGAATTTTCTGGTGTGTGATGAGGTGAGAGCTCCGGCTGAAGCTTTTCCCACAAGCATTGCATTCATATGGCTTCTCCCCAGTGTGGGTTCTCTGGTGCTGAACCAAGTGCGAGATGCGGCTGAAATTCTCCCCACATTCGTTACAGTGATACGGCTTTTCTCCTGTATGCGCTCTGCGATGGCGCACAAGGTCGGAGTTCTGGCTGAAATTCTTCCCACACTCATCACATTTGTAGGGCCTCTCCCCCGTGTGGACTCTATAGTGTTTGATGAGGTCAGATCTCTCACTGAACCCTCGCCCACATTCATTACACTCATAAGGCTTCTCGCCAGTGTGGGTCCTCTGGTGCTGAGCCAGGTGAGAGCTCCGGCTGAAGCTTTTCCCACACTCCTCACACTCGTAGGGTTTCTCCCCACTGTGGGTCCTTTGGTGCTGGATTAGGTGAGACAAACGGCAGAAACTTTTCCCACACTCGTTACATTTGTGGGGCTTCTCTCCAGTGTGTATTGTCTGATGCTGAATGAGGTGAGAGCTTCTTCCAAAGCTTTTCCCACACTCATTACAGTCATAGGGCCTCTCCCCAGTGTGCGTTCTTTGATGCTGAATGAGGTGTGAGCTCCGACTGAAGCCCTTTCCACATTCATAACACTTATAGGGTCTGTCTCCAGTGTGGGTTTTCTGATGTCGATTAAGATCTGAGATCTGACTAAAGGCCTTTCCACAATGAGAGCATATATGATATTGGATGCCTGTGTGGACTTCTTTATGAACAAGCAGATCCGTCACTTGTTGGAGAGGGTAGCTTACCCACTCTTCTGCTGTTAAATCTCCCCACTGTCTTTCTGACCTATTGCTGCTTTCAAAGGCCTCTTCACTTTCTGGATTTTCCTCAGCACTCCCAACAGGTCTTTCAGATGCGGTCTCAAATTCTACATCTTCACTAATCTCTTGCTTTGGATTCACCTCATTATCACTCCTGATCTCAAAATCTGTAATAAAAGGTAATAATAGTAATACTGGTAAACAAAAAAATTATATTGTGCCAGGCACTGTGCTAAGTTCCTTACATGAAATACCTCATTCATTATCACAACCCTCCCAGAAGTCTGGCATTATGATGGTTCCCACTTCATGAATGAAAAATCCAATACCCAGAGTAGTGAAGTGATTTGTCCTAAGACATACAGTAGTAGATTGTGGAGCCAGGATTCAAACTCAGGTCTGTCTAACAAAAGTTCATGCTGTGTGCCACTACTACTAATGCTATCTTATGAAAACTGTATTTTGAACCTGGTATTTTGAAAGAAGAAAACAACCAGAAACAGACTCTAAAGTAGAATCTCTAAAAGTCAAAAGCCTACAAATTTTATGTGTGTATATGTATATATCTTTTAATGTGTCATGCATTCATCTTACCATCATATAATATTTACAAAGAACATGCTTAGTATGAAAAAAAGCCAAATTTTATCTCTCAGTCATGTTTCAGTTGACAAGGAAGTTGACTGCTGAATGTCACATGCTACTTTCCAGTGGCTTTTTAATAAAAAAAAAAAAAAAAAATAGGGGTGGGAAGGTTGGAGAAGGCAAAAAACATGCCTGGCTCAAAATATTCTTGGCAATGACTAAATATATTTCATACATAGTCTTCCAATGAAAATACACAAAATACACAACCACTGTCTACAAGGAATTTTCTATTAGACACTGCATTTTCCAAATTGTGATTTTTAGTACACTCTTCAGAAAGAGGTTACTAGGTTTATTGGAAGGAAAAGGTGCATGGATAAATTAGTTTGGTCAAAGTGCATACCACATTCTCTCCTTAGAAATTCACAATGCCCTGAAAGGTTCTGAGGAGTTCTGATGTAAAGAAGCCTGGCAAATATTATTTAACACATTCCCAAACTACTTATTTGTGCAAGAAGCCTTTTTTCAGTTTTTTTTGTTTTTTTTTTTTGTTTTGTTTTTGGTGCTTCTATCCATACTAGTGCTCCTTGGGCTGGATTACAGAAATGCAAATTTAGATTTAAGATTTTCATTTCTTTTTTTTGTTAGACTGGGTGGTATATTTAATTCTGTTATTGACTGTGATAGATCTGGTTAAGTAATTTATGGTTGCCTTTCTACAGGAGGAATCCAAGAAACTTGGGTCATCAGAAAGAGCCTGGAGTTCAAAAGGACACCCCTCATTAGGACTAATCCTTTTTTAAAAAAATCTTTATTCCCATAGCCTTTTTAGAACAAAAGACTGCTGTTGAGGGGTTTCTTTTTAAACTCAGGCTAGTGAACCATACATTGTTGCTTGCTTCTTTCAAGTCTTAACAGGAGGCAAAGTTTAAGTCAAAAGACTGTTTAGCTCAAAAATATACTGTTTATTCTAGTTACACCCAGACCAAAGGGTAGCTAAGAGAGAAGGCAGGTTTGCCAACCATCAAAAAAATTAGCTCCCCTAATAAAATTTCTGATCTCATTTAGTTTAGCATTCTCCTAGAACAACATTTGACACACTCAAAATCTAAGATCAACTTTGAAATATAAAGAACCTCCAGATAATAAAGAACCTGAGGCAAAGCTAGGACACTGAAGGCAAAACAAACCCAAAAAAATGGCTTTTGCCCTCCTATGAATTTGAGTCAGAAGCCCCTCATCTCTTAGCACCCCAGAGTCAAAGCACGGTTTACAGGGGCATTTATATCCTGGCAAGCACCATTATGTCAGACCTGTTTGGTCAGAATCTGTGCAAACAGGCTGGAGAATGGCAAATGACTCAGAGCACAAGAAATCTGAATGTTTTAAAATGCGCAGAAACATTTTTTTTAGAAGACATAAAGTGAATGTTACCATACTCAAGATTTGCATGAGGAACTCAACCCAAGCCAAAATTCAATTAAGTGCTTTTAAAAAATCAAACAACTAAGCTGTGCTGAAAGTCATTTGACAGTCTCAAAAACCTGGGGGTGAAGAAAGGTAGATCCTTACCTAGTGAGACAACATTTCCATAATTCTCCTGCATAACATCCCTGTAAAGGTCCCTTTGTGTAGGGTCCAGAGGTCTCCATTCTTCCCGGGTGAGGTACATGGCCATATCTTCAAATGTCACAGGTGCCTGAAATCACACAAATGCTTCCTCACAACTTGGTACCTAGGGCATTAGTTCCAGTTTTTCTTGAAATTACAGACATGGCTAGAAATGTTGAGGAGGCAAGGAAAAAGTATTAAGTCTGATCTATAGAGTCCAAAAGAAAAAAAAAACCAAACGAGCAAAAAAAGAGATACGGGTTTTAAAAGGTGTCCACCTTTTAAAAGTGGGGAGAAGGGGGTGGCAATTTATGAGCTGATAGGTCTGGTCCTATGGCCAGAGATCCCTGCCCCACCTGGAAACCTTACCCTGTAACCATATCTTTCTCGCAACACATCTGGCACTTACATGGCACCATACCTTTATTCACAATATTCCTCTTCTCCTGGATATCTTTCTCAGATTGTGAAATCCTGCTATTCTTCATGGCTCTGCTCCAATACCAACTGCTCTTCAATGTCCCCCATCTCTCCACTCGGCTCCTCTCAGCTCCTCCCTCGGACTCCCCAGACAGAATTAATCACTCCCACTTCTTAGTTCCCACACCACGGCATTTTGTTCCTACCAAAAGTAGCACACTTAGAACGTTCTATCACGGTTAGCAGCATTCGTCTGTCTCCCTAAAGATTAAGAGCAGGCAACAGGGCCCGTCTTATCCATCTTTTGTCTCTCCGTATTTAAAGGCATCCAACAGGTGCTCAATAATTGCTTGCTTATGACTATACTAGCCTGTTACTAAGTGCCTGGTGGCAGAAAACCGAATTATTAATCCCAGGGAATTTCCCACAGGGATTTGCAGAGCAAAGAAACGCCGAGACGAGGTGAGTAAGCAGAGGCAGGGTCCGAGAAGCCACCCCTGGCTTACCTGGGACCCAGCCATGAGCAAGGTGGCAGCCATCTCGGGTGTAAGGTTCGCCTCCCGGGAGAGAGAAGCAGGAAAAGCAGCGAGCAGGCAGCGCTGAAGGAAGGCGAAAAGCAGGGCGTGAGGCAGGGAAAACAGGCCCTGCCCACTCCCCAGGGCTGGAGTTCTGGCCGCAAAGCGGACGGGGAGGTCCCTGGGCCGGGTCACTCTCCTCCCTGACCCTCGAGCGCGACCCGCCCTCTACGTCTCTGCCACCACGGGGTGGAGGCACTGCGGGAATGTAGGAGGACAGCCCCCTCGCTTGGTCCCTCCCGGGCCGGGGGTCAGGCCGATGCTGTCTCAGGGTGGAGGCTCTCAGCCCAGCCCACAGAACGCCTCC